>JAQGAO010003606.1:0-16680 GCA_034697705.1 Ommatoiulus sabulosus | reverse complement strand
CTGCTCAAGGGCGAAGTGCAACGTGGTGTCGCATCATGAGAATGCGAAATACCAGCCCCCCCCCCCAAAAAAAAAACGCTTAGGAATAGTTCATGTCTTCATGAGAAGTACCCGTCCCCCCCCCCAAAAAACGCTTAGGAATAGTTCATTTACACAGATAGAAGAGACAGAAAACAGACTCGAACGATTTTTATAGATATAGATCATCTTATAATAATTAAATATCGATACATTTGAGCATGTTATCGATAAATGAGTTTCTTATCGATAAATATACATATTTGATTGAAAAATTTGCAATTTTTTTATCACAAAACTTTCCAATTACAAAATGCTGCGAAATTTTAAGAACGGGAGAGGCGGGAAATATATTCGCGCCACAATAATGTATACCTGGAAACAAGTTTCGGAAAATAAATTTTTCGTAAAAGAAATAGGATTAAAATTCAAGTTTATTTACAAAAACTATTAAAACGAACAAGTTTAAAATAACGCTAAAAATGGCCATCTTGAGCTTCGGCCCCTCTACCTGGGCTGGACATTGGCTATTCGATCGTCCGCTGGTATATACAGGCGGGGGATGACCTCCCAAGGGAGTGGAGGAGGCGTAGCGGTCAAGTGGTCAATCATAAAACTCGGATGGCGAACCCACAGCCAGATCTGAAATTTAGTTAACTTAAGACAGTCAGTGTCAGCTAGAAAAAATTACCATCTGCGATGACGAATATGGGATACTGACCACCAGAAAAAAGGTCAACATGACCACCACGGTGCATACGATGAAGAATTCCTTCATGACTAATCGATGACTGGACAGCGGAATTTTCGTGAAAACGCACTTTTAGAGGAAAGTAGATCGAAATTATGAAACTGAAATTCTCTGAAAATTCGACGAGTTTTTGCTGAAAGACTCACCAGTTACTGTAGCTTAATTGTATCTTAGTTTCTGAGCAAACCTTCTAACAGACGCTTCGATAGATGACCTTTTTATATCTTATCCAAAAATGACATATTTTCGAGACGTACCAATCACGAATATCCTTGATTATATACTGTAATTGGCAGGATTGGAATTCGAGATTTTATTTCGAAATTGGTCGGCTATTCAACGATTCGACCGCGGAATTTCAACTCTCAAATGCCGAAATTCAACATTCTACGCCTTAATTAATTATGACATCAGTTTTAATGACATTACTTCCAAATTACGCCTCATTGACCTTTAATACAGGATCGTTGAAACACCAGAATGGAGTTTCGAAAAAGCATTCTGCGCATGCGCGCGCACCTAGTGACGCGAACTAGAAATACCAGTCAGGGATGCGGTGCGCGCCAAATTTAAATATCCAATATAAAATTCTAATATTTTAATATCTAATGATCACATTTTCGATGGGATAAACCTGCAGGGGCATTATTAATGACGAGATTAATCATGTGCGCAACTCGTATAGTCATTGCTAATGACGATTATTATGCGTTGTGCGCCAAATTTAAATATCCAATATAAAATGCTAATATTTTAATATCTAACGACCAGATTTTAGATGGGATAACCCTATAGGGTCATTATTAAGGTCGAGATTAATCACGCGCGCAGCTCGTATAGTCATTACTTATGACGACACCCACAACCACGCCCCAGTAATGATGCCGAAATCCGGATTTTGTCATTACTGGCCATGGTACCACATTTCTCCACCCTACACTGTTACTCACAGATGGTAATGACGCTATTGGTGACCATGTGCTATTCCCAGGGGTATAAACAGAAATGATACATTTATGAATTTAAAAATTTAAGTTTATTTCCACAAAAAAATGTATACGTTTCTTAAAAGCAAGGTCATGAGTTTAAAATACTGGTGGTATTGATAATGAACGGTCGGAGCGATCCATCGAAGCTGGACAGTGGCGTTGGTGGATCCATTGACCTCCCCCGAGAGTGCGCACGGTGGGTCCGATGCATGATAAAATTCCTTCAGAGTGAACTGATAACGAATTCCGAGCATGAGCTGTTTTAAATTAGAGGGCCTGACCTTTTAGATCGAGTTGTATTCGAGGAATGGACATACTGTACATTATACTGTACTTACCAAAAGACACGCTACGATCAGGAGCATGGCACCGATGACCACCTTGACCTTCATGACGATGACCAGCTCACCTGAACCGCGAGTTTAGTTGAGAAATTTGTAAAACACTAACCCAGAAAATCGAGGTACATTAAATTAAGAGAAATACATGTATATCGCTGAAATACTCACCAGCGATCTCGAGGGGTCAAGCAAATCTTGACCAATCGGTTTGAGCCGATACTTGAGCTCTCGAGCTTTTTATACCCTATCCCAAAATGAAATATTCAAGACCAGTTACCGAAATTTTATTATTTGTGGGTGGGAGAATTAGGCTCAAAATTGAAATTATGAACTTAGACCCATGAGGAATTAGGGCGAGATTCCAGAATCTCGATGGGGATCCGAAGTTTGATTTCGCTAATTTTTATGTACGATCAGTAATACTGTCACTATACACCTCCTGAGAGTGAGATTAAGACACCGTTTTTTTAAGACAAAATTTTCACAATTTTCAAGGTTTTCGTGATACAAATTGTCAACTGACCCGAGAAAGAAATTTTCAAATTTTTCAATATTTTTTACAAAATGGACTCTCTATATGTTCAGTAAAAACGACACATCTCAACTTGCCGTGGTTTCGGTGGAATGATACGGCAATGTCATTTTTATTTTACTAAAAATCCAATAAAAACAGTCTTAAGTTAAAAAATTTCCCTTCCATATAAAAATGGACGTTTCGTCAGCTTCATTCCGCGAATAACACGCTCGTCACGTGACCTCAGGACAGGAAACTGCCGTTGGTTGGCGACACTATCTGATGGCTCGTGATGATCCCCAGCGGGTGCTCTGTCTTACATTGCGCTTGAAAGGGAAGGCATGGAACACAAATCCAGGGAAAGAGCTGATCTACGTTAAGACAGTCTACCGAAGACAGTGGATTCAGAAGACAGAATAGTTGCCAGAAGATAGAGGAAAGTGAAGAACATGACAACGAAGATGAGAAACTGCGTGACGTAACAGACGCCCTTCTCGACGATGGTATAGCCTTCGATTCCATGACAAGGATGTGCTCTGAAACAGAAATTTCCAGAAGACAGAAGACAGTTTGGAGAATAGCAAATAAAAAAAAATTTACTTTACAGTGTCCTCTGGTAAGTAAATTACCGGAAATGTTGTTGACACTAACTGAAGTGTCGTGCTGTGAAGTGAAGTGTAATGAGGTGAAGTATGAAATAGTCGAGCTGGACCAATCAGAAATCGTTTTACATCGAAGGGGAAGGCTCAGTAAAGGGGCGTGTCTCGATTTAGTTTGGAATTTTGGACCGATCCGAAATGAACTTTGACCTCTGAGTCTCAGAGCCATCGAGGGGTTCGAGCATCTCTGAAGGGAAATTTACACGGTCACTAATACTGTCATGGCCTTCTTAGATTGACATTAAGAATGACGGTGTAGGGTGAACAAAATTGAAATGATGGCCTGTAATGATCAAAATCCGAATTATGGCATCATCACCGAGGTTTAATTTCGCTAATTTTTAAAAGGAACTCTACACTTTCAGTATTACTGACATCACCTACTAAGAGTGACATTAAGATACTGGAGGGTGATTTGATATATAGGGGCGTGCAGGTATTGACCCTGTAGGTTTTTCCCCACAGACAATACTCTTATTTAAATTTGGCGCGCCACGCCTCCCTGACTCGCATTTCCAATTTGCGCCATTAGGTGCGCGCGCATGCGCAGAATGATCGCGAAAAAGTCGTTCGTACTGTTTCTGAGCCAAGAAAAATAGCGTCATTTCAAATGATCGTGTAAGGTTGAAATATAATGAAAGCGTAATGACGCGACATATTAGGAGGTTATGTCATTAGTAATGAACGTGTTCAGTTCCCTATACTTGAAACATGGAAAATCCCCAGACGGAGCGTCATTACAGGCGAACCCCACCCAAACGAGAGCTTCAAGATAACGGATGATGCACTAATTGGTCACAAACTTCGGGACAAAATGCGAAGATAGTTTCAGTATTAATTTGATTTTATTTTCCGTAAAAAACATTTCCAATTCCAAAAAATAACATCGTGTTTGGTCTAAAACGACTTAGGTAGCGGGAGGACGAGTAGTACTAAGCTACTTCTCAAAAGCATCGGACCAGGTGTGGGGGGAGGCACGTTTTGGCCGTCGGATCGAACCTCATACCGGAAGGAGTGCAGTACCAAGGACCGTTCAACTTCTTGTCTTTGCACTCGAAGAACTGGTTGCAATTAGTGCCTTCTAGGGCGTGAAGTCCATTGGGCAGATTGCAAAGGGCTCCGGCGCTCGAACTGGGACCACCCCCGTGACCCACACCCAGCTAAAATAATATGGATCGGAATTAAGATTTAGACGAAGACAATTTCCAATCGTGACTCAAATTGGCGAAAATTTTAGGAAATTTATTGCCAAAAATTGCTGCTTTTTAACAATGTTGGGAATTTGCTGATACTTTTTCGAATTTCAGACAATTTTGTCGTGGACTATTAGCAAAATTGTCGAATATTAGCGAATATTGTCCAAATTATCGAAGCAAAATTGTCAAAAATTAGAAGAATTGTCGAAAATTTCAAAAATTGGCGAATATTGGAAAAATTATCGAAAATTTCAAAAATTGTCAAAGCAAAATTGTCTAAAATTAGAAGAATTGCTGAAAATTTAAATAATTGTCGAATATTGGAAAAATTGTCGAAGCATAATTGTCGAAAATTTCAAAAATTGGCGAATATTGGAAAAAATTGGAAGAATAGTCAAATATTTCAAAAATTGTCGAATAGTGGATAAATTGGCGAAATTGAGAAAAAATGGTGAATATTGGAAAAATTTCAAAAATTGTCGAATATTGGGAAAAAATGGCTAAATTTAGAAAAATTGATGAATATTGGCAAAATGGTCGAAAATTAGAGAAAATGTCGAAAGAATTTGAAAATAAAATGTGAAAAATTGGCGTAAAATTTGTGCAATTGTCGTAAATTAGTAAAATTGTAGTGACTTTGTAAAACGGACACAATTTTTTAAAATTGCTCAGATATAGTAGTTTTCCCTTTCCTTGAAAAGATACGAAGTGAGCCAGTGCAACTAATGACTAGCGATTATTACAAGTTCGTCTAGATTACGACGAATCGGAAGAAGAGCCACGACAATCAGTAGTTAGTCATGACTGTTTCTTTGTCAACGTTTTTTCTAGTTTTTATAAGAATTTTTTTGAAAACAACAATTGAAACAGGCAATTTTGTGAAATTAGACAAATTGATGCTTACCACAATCTCCGGAAGCAAGCAGAGCATTAAGGATGCTACGACGATGACCTTCATAATTGTTCAAGGTGACCTACACGAAAAATTCAATGACATTTAAAAAAATTCTTCATATTTGTCAAATTTTCCAAAAATCACGAAATGTCCATACCTGAGGGACACAGTTATTCAGAGTAAGAATGGTTGTGATTTACTAAGTAGGCCCTGTGAGGGGGCAATTTTAAACAAAAATGAAAATCCATCCGACCAATCAGAGCGCGAGTTTTAGGGGAAGTTGGGATTTCCGAGTGTCCGAAGCTAATGGAGGGGAATCCCGAATTAGGGTAAACGTCAACGGAGGAGGGGTCACTGCTCGGACACGAAGGTGCCAGGGGTGGAATAAGTGAAAAAATATTGTAGTTTCGAGAAACTTATATGTTCAATACTAACAGGACTAATGACTGGATAAATGACAGTAAAAATTGCTTTCGTAAGATGTTAATAATTTTGCAAATTTGTCCTTCGATAATGTTTATTAAAGTTGTGCAAAATTATTTTGATAATTTTAAAAATTAAGCGAAATTGTCTTTTGATAATTTTGAAATTTAAGAGAAATAGCCTTTTGATAATTTTGAAATTTAAGCGAAATAGTCATTTGATAATTTTTTGACAGTTTTACAGATTTTCGACAACTTTTTCACAATTTTGCTAATTTTCGACAGTTTTGCGAAAATGTCGAGAGTTTTACGAATTTTCGACAGTTTTGCGAATTGAAAAGTTTTGCATATTTTTGAAACTTTGCCACATTATTCGTAACTATAGCCAATTTTTTGACATTTTGTGAATTGTTGTCGACAGTTTTACCAAGTTTTTCGACAATATAGCGAATTTTTGGACAATTTTGAGAAGTTTTTTTGATAATTTTGTGAAGTTTTTTGATCCATTTACGAATTTTCACCAATTTATTTGACAATTTCGTGAATTGTTGTCGACAGTTTTACCAAGTTTTTCGACAATTTAGCTAATCTTTGGACAATTTTGAAAAGTTTTTTAACAGTTTTGAGAAGTTTTTTTGATCGTTTCGCCAATTTCTGCCAATTTATTTGGCCATTTTGCGAATTTTTGACAGTTTTGCAATTTTTCGATAAGTTAGCACATTTTTCGACAGTTGTAGGGGCCTACGGTTTTTTTCGACCATTTCACGAATTTCCGACAATTTTGTTTCAGGTTTTTTTTGTCAATTGTGCTAATTTTCGATAATTTTACGAATGTCTGATTATCTCCAAAAGCAAGCAGAGCATTAAGGATGCTACGACGATGACCTTTATAATTGTTCAAGGTGACCTACACGCAAAGTTAAATGGCATTTCAAGAAATTATTCATATTTGACAAATTTCTGAAAACTATTGAAAGTCCATACCTGAGAAAAACATTTATTCAGAGGAGAAAGAATGGATGTGACCTACGAAGTAGGCCCTATGAGGGTGGGGGGCGGCAATTTTAAACGAAAATGGAATTCCTTCCGACCAATCAGAGAGTGAGTTTTAGGGGAAGTTGGGATTTCCGAGTGATCAAAGTCTAAAGGAGGGGAATCCCAAAATGGGGTGTGGGTCAACTGAGGTGGGTTACTGCGCGGATTCGAGGTGCCTGGGGGTTGGGTAAACCCGGGCCCCGCGAGGGTATGGGACGCCGTAGTTAATTTGTGAAATATTTTCGAAATTCCATTGTCACTCAGCCGCTGATGTTGCAAACATGTGAGAACTATTGTTCAAAAATTTGAGAATTATATTTTAAAATTTTACTTTTTTTTTTCTTCAACAAATTGTGAATTGTAAGTGTAAATATTTGCGAACTGTCAAACATCTGGGAATGTTGTCCAAAAATGTGTTTGTTTTTATTTCAAAAAGTTGAGAATATTATCTAAAAAAATTTTATCGTTGTGGTTTTAAATGTGCGAATTCTTTTCACACATTTGTTATGTTTCTGTTTTAAATTTGCGTTGTTGTTTTTTTTCAAAACTTGTTAATTTTATTTTACGGTTTGCGATTTTTTTTATTTAATTTGCGATGGAAAACTTCAGTTTTTCATTTTTTTTTTATTTTTTTTTTAAATTGCGAAATTTTACACATCTGAGAATGTTGTCCAAAATTGTGCCTGTTTCTATTTCAAACATTTTAGAATTGTATTTAAAATTTTGTCCTTTTTTTCGTTTGTATTTGTATAACAAACGAAAAAATGTTATGCGAATTTAACACAAATTTGCAATTTAACAAAAAAGATTGATTATTTTGTCCAAAAATGGGCCGGTTTTGATTTAAAAAATTTGTTACTTTTTTGTTATAAATTTTCGATTTTCAGAATTTGCGATCGATTTTCAGAATTTGCAATTTTTTTTTCACAAATTTACCAATTTTTTTCAGAATTCGATGTTTTTTTTTGTTTGTTATTTTTCAAAAATCTGCGAATTTATTTTCAAAAACTTCTAAATTCCCATAAATCTGCGATTTTATTTTCAGAATTTGCTATTGTTTTTCAAAATTTGCGATTGTTTTTAAAATTTTCAATTTTTTTATTTCAAAAACTTGCGAATTTATTTTCAAAATTTTTCCATTTCCGATAAACTGCCAAATTATTCAACAATGAAATTTACTAAATTTTGAAAAAATATTGATTGGTTGTATTAGACTGTATTTCGTGGATTCGTGAGGCAAACTTTAAAGAAAATTCGACATAAAACATAAAGTTTACGACATATTTATTAAAAACTACGAAACATTTTGTGTAAATAATCCTAAGCTAGTGGCTTCGCCAACGCGCCGTAGATGGCGCGGCTTAACAATTGACATTGTTGGGGGGAACGCACGTTTTGGAGTTGGCGTCGAACTGATGACCGTTGGGCAAACACGTGTAAGGTCCGGTGTACAGGGTGGCCTTGCACTCGTAGTACTTCTTACATCCGGTTCCGGGCTGGGTGTACTTTCCGTCGGACTTGTCTCGGCAAATTCGGAACTCGCTAGGGGGCTTGGTCAGTTGTTGGGGATTTCCCAGCTAAGGAATTTTCAACAGAATGTTCTCAAACAGATTTTATGCGAATTTGACACAAATTGCAATTTGGGGGAATTGACTTGCCACAGTTTCCAGGACTAAGAAGATTAGCAGAACTGCGACGAGAAGCTTCATTTTGATTGAGCAGTTTTGAGCAACCTATAATATTCGCAAAATGGAACTTAATTAAAACGTGACATTCTCTAGCGTAGGGGGCGCTGAAAAGTAAAAAATTATGTTGCAATTTTGATGTAAATTTACCAAATTTTTGTGACATTTTCATTGTCAATGGAGTTAACCGTTTGCGAATTGTCATCCATTTGCGAAGTTTTGGAAAAATTTGCGATGCTTTTCAAAAAGTAGAGAATTTTTTGTTACAAAACTTTGACAATTTTTTAAAGAAGTCGAGAATATTTTTCCAAAATTTGCGATGCATTTTCAAAAAGTTGAACATTTTTCAGAAATTTGCGATGTTTTTTTTTTAAAAAAAGTTACGGATATTTTCAAGAATTTTTTTGTTTAGAAATGTTAAGAAATTTTTGTTTAAAACTTGTGAGAATTTCATGTAATTGAAAAAACTTAAAATTTTTTACAATTTTATTCAATCGGTGATTTTTGTTTCTTCCAAAAATTGGTGTATATGTTTTCAAAAGTTGACAATTTTTTTTTTATAGTTGACGATTTTAGTTATTTTGGTTAATTTTCGAAGAAAAAAAATCCTAAATTTTTAAACTGAGTTATTTAAAAAAAACATTCAATTAAAATGAGCAATTCGTGAACGAATAACGCCAAATAAATTATCCAAAATATGACGAAATAAAATCAAACAATGAAAAAGAATGGTCAAGCACTTTTCGGCAATGGTCACTTAATTAGTTTTCAATAACTATCATTCGATAAATTTGACAAAAACACATTTTCTTCCGAGTATCCAACATCGTGAATTAAAAACAATTTTTCAAGAATTCGTTCTAAGCGATAATTTCGTTGCGAAATAATCATTCTTCCAGAAAATAGAATAAATTTACATCGTAATACATGTAGATAATAAAATCTTCCAAAATTTCTCGGTGAAATCTTTGGTAGTTTTTCTGCTTACCTTCGCAGCGTCTGAGGCTCTGGGAAGCTTGAAGATAAATGGTGAAAAGTTGAAAATTTAGGCCCCTTTTATTCGAAAACTCTGATGGTGATGTAGGCGTGTCCAAGCACGATTATTTGGAACGGAAATACATCGAACTTCCGGTTATCTGGCTTTTCCATGGTTGGGACACATGTACTTAGGGGCCATTCAAAAAGAACGTCCTCATGTGTGTGGGGGGGATAAGTTGAGTCACGGACACATAGTGGACAGGAGGAGGGAGGGGGTATGACCAACTCGGACGTCCACTCGATAAAAAAAAATGCCGAATAAAATCATTTCCCGAAGTAAAAGGGAAATTAATCGCAATATCGCGTAGGTGATATTTTATAAATTGCAAAAGTCAGTAAACGGGGCACCTCCAGTCCTGGATAACCGGACACAATGCCGACAGGGGGTAGGGAGAGTCCAATTTTTGGAAAAAATTGAGGACAACCTTTTTGAATGGCCCCTTACACATTCAAACGGTCCCAAATTCATCGTTATTAAATAAAATTCGGAATTATTGAATAAATATTGAATATAATTCGGTTTCTGACGTCTAAATTGTGAACAAATTGTGAGCGAAATTTTGTAAGCTTTTCCCGAAGAAAATTTTGCAAGGTGTGCAATATGCAGAGGTTAATTTGTCCACATTTTTAAGCTTTTCCGAGTACACATATTTTGCTCAATTTTCAACATTTTTCAGACAATTATGCAAAAATTTCGGCATTTTCTGAGCGAAAAAATCGCGAAAATGTTCGCATTTTGAGGTGACAGTTTCAGAATTTCTCAAGCTGTCAATTTGACGAAATATTGTCAAAAAAAATCACGTCGAGTTTGCACAATTTTCCTTATTGTCATTGGTCAATTTTTGGACATTTTTATTTGGAGTTAAATTTTATGCCATTTTAAAGAATTTCTTGCTCAATTTTCTGGAGTTTTGCTCAATGTTTGCTCAATTTTTGCTCAATTTTTTTTTTTGCGATTCAAAACAACAAATTTATGTTCAGTTTTATGCAATTTTAAATAATTTTTTTTCTCAAATTTCTGCAATTCTAAACAATTCTTTGCTTAATTTTTTGCAATTTTGAACAATTTCTTGCTTAATTTTATTTCATTTTTAGGCTCAATTTTATGCCATTTTGAAGACTTTTTTCTCCATTTTATGCTATATATTTTAAACAATTTTTTTGTTCAAATTTCTGCAATTTTAAACAATGTTTTGCTCAGTTTTATGCAATTTTAAAAATTATGTTTGAATATTATCAAATGTAAAAGCAATTCTGATTACAATATTACCGGAAGTTTTAAATACAAAACTTCGGTAATATTTTCTTCAAAATTTGGACCCTGAAATATCCCTGAAAATTATTTGAATAAAATAAAAACTATTACTAAAATACAAATGACGAGAAAGAACGAAACAAAAGTTTTAAAATAGAATTAAGATTTTATTTAAAAAAAAAAAACTAATTAAATAAATTACTACATCGGTAGAACACTTCGAAATTCATGAGGTCTTCGATGTGTTTTAGCACTTGGCCTTAGAAGATTCCATGCATTTGTCCTTCGCATCGTCGTACTTCTGGCCCCCCGGGCACTGGTAAGGGCCCTGGTACTTTTTGTTCTTGCACTGGTAGTACTTTTTGCAGCCAGTTCCTGGTTCGGGGTACTTGCCGTCCTTCTTGTTCTTGCATTTGCCACCCCCCTCTTTAGCGGGAGCACACAACTGCAAAATGAAACCACATTAGTATTGCACCAACTCCAATTAACATAATCGGCGATTAAATCGTGGCCTTACCACGGCCTCCAAAAGCAAACAGGCGACCAGGGCGACGATGATGAACTTCATTTTAGAAATTTGAGCAGCAAATTATGTCTGAAATAATAGTTCAGAGTTATGGAATATGAGATTAAGATGGAATTTTTATTCAAAAACTGATTCAGAATTTGTTTAAATCAAGAACAGCCCCTATATTTAAATAAACCTATCTCCTGATACATTCTCGAAATGCAAAATATGTTTGCAACGTTGGTTACTATATATTTATTTTTTAAAAATACATTTAGGTTTATGTTTCGTAAAATACAGTATATTTGCATGAAAATATATTTTATAAGGTAACTTATAGCATTTATTTTTATGAAAAATATACAGAAAATATTATAAAATATGTATTTACAAATATAGGTTTTTATTAGTGATTATTCCGATACATTTAGAGAAACGTATCACGAATAGGTATTTCGTTAAATACATTTCCAAATTTTTGCAACAATACGTGTCACTCATCTACTATTTTCGCTGGAAAATTTGCGATTTTTGTTTAAAAAGTTTGCGAATTTGGTTGATAAATTTGCGAGTTTGGTTTACAATTTTTTTTTGAGAATTTTGTTTACAAATTAGCGATTTTTGTTAAAACATTTGCGAACGTTTTTTTATATTTGAAATTTATTTAAATTTGCGTATTTATTTTCACAAAATTTAAAATTCGTGACCTATTGTGAAAAATTTCAGTGAATTATTAAGAAAGTAATATTATGTTCAATTAAATAACTACATTTGCAAAATAAAAAATTCATGTACATGTACTAAAATTAAGTTTAATAAATTAAGACGTTGGTTATAAAATTGAGCACAGTTTACGAAGCAATAATTGTTTCAAAATTTGCTGGAAAACTTGAAACTCTTAAGGACACACCGAGGAAAGTTCAACGAAATTCGGTTTATGCAACTGTAATAAACTCAGTTAACTGGAAACTCCCAATTCGCACTGTTCGGAAACTCGCGTTCCCAGTTTCGGAAAAGTTTCGAAAACCAAATTTCAGTTTAAGTTTCTTCGCCTTAAGAAAAATCAAGAAACTTCGATATATTATGACAAAATGTAAATAAATATTGAAATATTATTAAAATATCGAAAAAAAAAGTTATATAAATGTAAACTATGGAAAATGTAGATGAATAAAAAAATGTAATTGAAAATACTAGAAAGGTGATTTGTAAATCGGTCTTACCTGAAGACAAGTAAAAGCAGAAGATCCAAGATCCGAGTATGTGATAGTTCTGAAGTAAAACTAGCTGTCCTTTTATATCCTTCAGAAAGTTTCTTGAAAATTTCGATGGACGAATCAGCATATTGGGATTTCCAAAAACATGCCCAAAAACCGGTTTTTTTTGAGTCGTCATACCTTATTCTATTCAGAGCAAAATGTTTGAAAAGTAAGTCTAATTTGAAATTTACTTAATAAATTTGACCTCCTGACCTCCGTGCGTTTAAAAGGCGTCCCAAATTCAATCGAGCTCACTTGTCCAAAAAGTGCTTAGATTTAGACGCTTTGACTAAACTGGAAAAAAACACGTCCAAATCTGTGAAAATTCTAAAAATAATTCATGGTCCTGCGAGCTGAATTAAGTTGGAAAATAATCTCGAAGTTTAAATTATAAAAGTTTTGGAATTGGTAAATGGTTTTAAAACCTTTACATTATTTTGTTGTTTTTACATAATTTCGTGTGCTTAGAATAGGCTCAGTTATTTCCCCTCTTTCCCCCCCCCTTCCTTCTTGGTCCCTATAAGTATTGAAAAATCGACATTGCGAATTTTTTCTAGATTATGAGAAATTCGGAAATGATTACAAAAATTTGTTTGTTTTAAAAATTAAAAAAATTGCTCACAGGAAGTTTAAAAAATGTTCAAATTTGACCATTTGACATTTTGCAAAATTGTCCAATAAATATGTTTAAATCCTGCCAAAGTGACTAATAAATATGTTTAGATTTTGCAAAAATGACCAATACTTATGTTCAAATGTTGCCGAAGTGACCAATAAAAATGTTTAGATTTTGCAAGAGTGACCAATAAAAATATTTAGATTTTGCAAAATTGTCCAATAAATACGTTTAAATCTTGCCCAAGTGACCAATACAAATGTTGTTAAAGTGACCAATACAAATGTTTAAATGTTGCCAAAGTGACCAATAAAAATGTATAGATTTTGCCAAAGTGAGCAATAAATAATGTACATGTATGTTTAAATGTTACTAAATGGATTTTCAAATTTAAATTTTAGCCCATTTCTTAAACTATAATTTCCAAACAATATTTACATGACTTCAATATTAAACGAAACACTTAAATATGACCAACTGTATCTTCGTTACTTTTTGGCGCCCCTAAAATGATCGGATTTGTGAAAATAGAACAAAGATCTCTGATAAAAAAACAAAGGATCGAAATTTGCAAACAAAGGAATAAAAATATTCAGGTAATTTAGTAAAGAAATCAGAATTCTCGCTAGAGAGACATTCGATAAGTGGGCCACTGGACCAATTATAAAATAATTAATATATCCAGGCTTTGGGATTTCAATCAACCAACTCAATTATGTCTCAAATTTTTAAGGTGATCTCGCATCCTGGTTTGGACAGAATAATTGGAGTTTTGGGGTCATCGAGGGATCACTCAATCACTTTCAGCTCAAGGTGTTCAAACTCACGAATGGGCCGCTGACCATTTTTGACTCACATTGTTATTTTCTTCTGCTTCCGGGAGAAGGGGCAGAAATTTGTAAACGTGGCATCGATCATAGACATGACCAGTCCACTGTTCTCTCGCAATAACACGGACAGTATTCCTGCAAAGACGTGGCCATTTCGCAAATTCAATTTCGGTTGTCTTTCACGCAGATCAATTTTCTACAAACTTCTACACTCAACAGATAGTAAATTAGCAAGCGTGTCCATTTTAAGCAGTTAAAAATCCTTTATTAAAAACTAACTTGACAACGAAGTAGCATGCATGTAATACTTAAAAACTATCAGAAATCGAACTGCCGGAGTGTCAGGACTCCATGGAAGACGTCCTTCAGCACTTGACTTCATCAGCAGGCATGCACTTGTCCTTGTTGTCGTCGAACTCGTAAGCGCCCCGGCAATTGTAGGGCCCGTAGTACTTCTTTTGTTTGCACTCGTACCACTTCTTACAACCAGTTCCAGGCTCGGGGTACTTCCCGTTACTCTTCTTCTGGCACTTATTGCCCCCTCCACCGCCAGCCGGAACAGACAGCTGGAATGGTCCAAGAAACTCCGGTTAGCGAGCGTTTGTCATCAGTTTACTCGAACAAGTTTTAAAGCAATAAACAAAAAACAACCACCAAAAACAAGACAAAAGGAAATTTTTAGAACGTTGTTTACCACGGCCTCTAGGACCAAGCAGGCGACTAAAGCAACGATGAGGAACTTCATTTTGATGCAAAACTTCGACGAAACTGTCTCCTGAAATGAGCGGATAGACAAGTTGAAGTTTTCGAGGACAATTTCTGAAATTCAGTTTTTCCAGTAATGAAATAAATGGAATGCAAGATACTCACAGAATACGGAATAGACGAAAATAATGATCGTGTATGGTTTGTTTTGACTTCAGGGGGTGCTTATAAAGCAAAATGTTTCGATCCAAGAATTTGGATGGACCAATCAAAGTAGTTTTTTGTTGGAATGTCGTGGAATTATTTTGTTTGATAATTTTGAATGATTTCAACAATTAACTTAAGTCCTTGAGTTTTGGAGGAATTTAGTTTTGAAGGTTTCAAATTTACGCCAGTTTTAATGAAGTGACGCAACATGGGACATTTTTTGTTTTCAATTATCCCAACTTTGGCATGCAATTTCGCATTTTCTAGTAAGGTTGTGAGAGAACTGTACAAGGCCATTACTATACTGACTTTACTTCCAAAAATGGTGCGCCATCACATTTAATCACGTACATGTACCTCCAAAATGTTAAGTAGAGCATAAATACAAAAATCTTAAAATGATGGATTTGCGCACAATTGTATAATGTAATGTAAATCTGCCATTGTAGTTCATTATTTCTGTCTTGAACAGTAATGGCCAATAATGATGAAAATCCAGAATTTCCCATCATTACTGGAGTGTGGGCGTGGTTCGGTAATTGAATTAGGAGGGTGTTTGTGGATATGGTCATTAGTAATGTCTATTCAGATCGCGCGCATCATAAATCCTGTCATTAGTATTGACCATGTATATTTCCCCAATAGACGGGAAACTTTGCCGTCATTACTGTCATCTTTCTCATTTAAATTTCGCGCGTCATGCATTCCTGACTGTATTTCGAATTTGCGCCACAATACCACAGTATACGTAATACCGGTATGGTCACTTCGCGCATTCTGGATCCAAAATTCAAAGAATTTTGTATTTATCCTCTACTTAACATTTTGGAGGTAATGTCATTAAATGTGATGGCACTAGTAATGAACTTGCGCATGCAGTTCCCTTAAGAAGAAAAAAAAATGTCGTTTCAAGTGATCGTGTAAGGTCGAAATTTAATAATTCACCATTTTTGAAAGTAATTTCATTATTAATGAACGTGTAAATTAAGCTCCCTCACGACATTACTAGAAAATGCGAAATATGCTTGCCAAAGTTGGGATAATTGAAAACAAAAATGGCCCAAAATGAGTCTCTTCATTACAATCTTCATTACATCTTCATTTCAAATTCGCGTGGAATTTGAAACCTTCAAAACTAAATTTCTGCAAAACACAAGGACCGAAGTTTTCAAATCATTTAAAATTATCAAAAAAATATATCCATGACATTCCAACAAAAACTACTCCGATTGGTCCATCCAAATTCTTGGATCGAAACATTTTGGTTTATAAGCACCTCCTGCATTCGAAACAAGTCATACACCATCGATACTTTTGTCTATTTCGTATTCTGTGAGTATATTACATCAATTTATTTCATTACTTGAAAAACTGAATTTCAGACCATGTTTCCTTAAAAACTTCAACTCTACTATCCGCTCATTGCAGGAGACAGTTCCGTCGAAGTTCTGCATCAAAATGAAGTTCCTCATCGTTGCTTTGGTCGCTTGCCTGGTTCTGGAGGCCGTGGTAAACAATGTTCTAGAAACTTGATTGTTGTGTTTTTGGTGGTTGGTTTTTGGTTTCTTTTGTTTACTCCTTCGAAGTTTGTTCGAGTAAACGAATGTGAGAAATTGTCGCTAACCGAAAGCTCTCGAACCATTCCAGCTGTCTGTTCCGGCTGGCGGTGGAGGGGGCAACAAGTGCCAGAAGAAGAGTAACGGGAAGTACCCCGAGCCTGGAACTGGTTGTAAGAAGTGGTACGAGTGCAAACAAAA
>JAQGAO010003605.1:0-16684 GCA_034697705.1 Ommatoiulus sabulosus | reverse complement strand
TTGTGAATGGCCCCTAACGCCCGTAACGCCCTGCTTATCGTGTCTACGCTACGTTTAAATGATCGACGGTTGAAAATTTCCCTGCACGCATGCGCATAACAGCGGTCACGTGACGTTAAGGTTACCTTATCTATTAAGGTAGCCTTGCTAAATCTCTCTATTTTGTCAAAAGCTTCACGGATGGCACTTTTGACAGTCGATAAGTCA
This sequence comes from Ommatoiulus sabulosus, assembly GCA_034697705.1. Lineage (NCBI taxonomy): Eukaryota > Metazoa > Arthropoda > Diplopoda > Julida > Julidae > Ommatoiulus > Ommatoiulus sabulosus. The sequence continues at coordinate 16,477 of JAQGAO010003605.1, read as the reverse complement.
CGTGTGCAAAAGCGACATGTTAATTGATTTAAAAGTTCACCGTTTTTTAAATAAATTAATACGTTCATTTCGCGCACGAACAACTTTGCGACTGTCAAAAGTTCCATTCGTAAAGTTTTTGTCAGAGTACCCCTATTAACATCATGCTAAAAATTCCAAACGATATTTTTGCTTGTAAATTTGCAATTTTCCGTACGAGTTGATCATTTATGATATTCAAGCAATTTTTAAAGACGCATGGCGTCGAAACGTCGCGTTTTTCTAACGTAACTTGGTCGTGTCATGTTTTATTAAATTGATTAATATTCCGACCACTTGAAGATGAACATTTATTTTGATATTCAAGCAAACTTATTATTTAGGAAGTTTCCAAGAATGCCCAAAAATGCATGTCGAACAGCGAGAAGTGATAATATATGTCAGACATCTAAATTCATATTAAGCTTGTGCAGAAAATCAAGATGCTAAAAACGTACCAAGAAATGCATGCAGTTTCTAGTTGTATAAACATAATCATTTTGTCTACAAGCAGCGCAAGTTTCGCAGATCGCAGATTTGCGATTTGTCGGGAATACGCTGGAATACGGTTCCCTGCTTAGTGTGTATCTTTATAGTAATTATAGCTGACTTGGGAAGACAAGTTTTGGAAAATTGACTGTTTTCGAGGAATTAGCCTGCGATTTTATCGATCGCTTTTATTTTCGGTTTGGCGTCCCCTAGCGGTCGCGATTTCGAACCAATCTCGTTCTCCCCTCTCGTGCATGGGCCGTGGACTATCCCGGGAAAAAGGCGATTTTCTGGCCGGTCAGGGCGAGGTTGACTCGGCCAGCAGACGAGCGCAGTTTCCCGTCGATGATCGCAGCTCAAGAGCACGGTCCTCTCGATAATCGCTATACCGTAACGATCAGCTCCAAACCCGGCATCGATTTTCGGTCTTTTTCCGAGCTTATGCTCTTTTGTGTCTTGCATCGTAAGGTCCCGTAGGGAGCTGGAGCATTGTTTTTCTTTTACCCCGAGCTCGTTTTTGTGTATTAAACCGATAACCTTTGACTTCCGCCGCTGACCGTAGTGTGATCTTTGACTCTATATATTGTACATATATTTGTCTGGCAACCCGTTCACAGTGTGTTATCTGACTTCGAACGTTTTAAGGTCCTGAAGGGTTAAGGTGTGACGTCACTAACAGTGCGCTTTATTACCCCCCTTTTAGACCCTGGACCTTTTTCGCGCCATAATAGGCATCGAATCACACCTTGGAATAATTTTCTCTCACCGATAAACCTCAGCGGCTTCTGTCGGACGCCTGTCATAAGGTAAGAGTTGCTTCTTTATTTGATGGACAAAATGCAAATGTGTATACATGCATACTTGAATTCAACTTCAAGGATTACATTTATGAAAGCAGAAGTGCTTTTTGAAGGTGTTTCTATATCGCAGGTATTGCCCCATGGCCGTTCCTTTTAAGTTGCAGGAAGAGTTTTCAAGGGGCATTTAATGCACTCCTATAGCTGATATTTCTTCTTTAAAGTTTTGATTTAGTTGGTAAAGTGTCAGTTATAGATTCGTTTAAGTTTGGTTCAACCAGACATAACAATAAACTAAATTCTTTTAAGTGCCTCTTGGAGATTTGAGTTGTATACGCGACTCAGGCTTCTTAAGGACCGTAAGATTAAGTATTGCACTTAGAAAGCCTAATTCAAAAGTCAGCTCTAGTTGCACGTAATAATACTAGTAAGTGCCCTTTCTCTTTCAATGATTTTAGTAAAACTTGCAAAAGCTACTTAAAAAAACACGGTTTATTTTAACCGCAGTCAATAAATTCGCAAGTTTGCGTTGCGATTAAAACTTCCTTTTAATCGTTAAATTTTGATTTGACTGACTATTTGAATTGACTGTTGTCGTTAAATGACAACTGATTGTGAGATTTTGATAGTGGTGAGATACTGTGAAATGCGTGTTTATTCTGTAAAACCCGCCTAAAAACGTTATTACATAAAAAGGACACATGCATTTTAACATGCACCTGACAAATACATTATATATGTATTGCAGACAGTGTTTTTACAGACGTGTTTTGATCATTGAAAATGTTCATGCCATGTACGAAATGTTTCTCACGTGCATCCAACATGAAACAGATACAGGGTTCTTTAAAAGCTAAATTTACTTATTTATTGTCATAATATGTTGCAATCCAGCAATCCTTCATGGATGTGAGGGTTGAAGGTGTTAGACATGTTCCTAATTGTGTTTGAAGAAGCGTTTCAAATTCGTTATATTCTTTAATGTTTTCTTTCACCAATTTTGTGTCATTTTCTCGCCTGTCATCTTCTTATAGATCAAGGGCAAGTAAGTCTGTGCCATACATTAATTTAGGGTTGTTTTGATAGTCCCAATGTTTTCTCCCAGATTAGGTCTATATATACAGTATAAGTAAGGCGTTAAGAAAGATCCTCCGATGATTAATCTGGTTTGAAACTTGGGAATTAGCCGGTTCTTCTTGATTGCATTTCCAGGCTCGTATATACTTGGTGAATCTCTCCTTTCGCAAGTGCAAAAAATTGCGCAAAAACAGAATTAAGAGAAAAAAAAGCACAACTACCTGATGGGAATCTCCCCGCTCGTGAGAATTAGTAGCTGTAAATGACAAATGGATTTGTGCTTTCCTTTCATGTCATCTTTTTTTGTGATTTCATCTCAAATGCCATCGTATTGGTTAACGTTATAAGTATATTGTATTCATATCTGTATGACAGTATAGTTATTTTTCCACCATTGGATGTGCAGTTTGGACAGCTGTTAGAAGGGCCGTTAAATAGCATTAGCAGGCTTTATGATTCGTAACCTTATACAGTAGACTTTTTTTTTCCATGCAATTTTAAGCGGTTTTTTTAATGATGTTTACATTCCTTTCTCAAATATTCTCATAAAATAAAATTTTAGAAACGACCATAAACACAAATACATGTTATGATGCCACAATAAATGTAATCAGGATTAAAACAAACGTTGTAACATGAATATGCTGTAGGCCTATACAAGTACATTTCATGTGACATTTTTGGGCCAAGATTGGGTACATGTATGATCCAGACCACGGGCAACTGAAGTTGTTTTCATAAATATATGCAATTATCCTTAAATTAAATATCTAATACCAAACAAGCAATGCATATGTATAATGTGCACATGGAATCCTATAAGTGCGCTACCACCTTCCATACTAAATATGAAGAAAGCTTTACATGTATATTTTATAACATTTTCTACTATCAAAATTGAAATTTCAAGTATAAATTCCCTTGTTTTTTATTTTCGCAGTTTTACTCTTTTGGTTTCCCAGAATTTCATAAATTCTTTTATGATTTTCCTCAATACCTGAAAGTATTTATTCAGTATTATCCAAGTATTTATTCATTCTCATTGTTTTCAACAGAATTTTACAAACGTTCCATTTACTTTATTAACGAAAATACAATTTTTCAATATGTTTTAATTTCTTTTAAAATTGTTTGCTTTCGAAAAAAACCTTCCTAAACTGTTTTCCATGTGTATTTGCTGCATTATCTACATGTTAAACATGCCGTTTTGCAATAATTTGACATATTTCCTTTGTTTCATAAAGCTTCTTAAAATATTAAAAATTTACATTACTTTAATATTGTGTCATAAGTGCATGTCTTCAATATTGTTGACTTACAATGTAAACATTTAAAACATTCTTCGATTTTTATTTAGAAATATGCTTTCATCCTTCGGACATTTCTAACCCAATATTTTCAGCGAAATCACGCAACTTTTTTTAGAAATCGATCTACAAATGCGATTTTTATAAGAAAGTTTTCTGGATTTTTTTCCCAGCAATTTTTGCTTTTAGAGTACTTCTGAGAGTGGCCATTCCAAATGGCCCCAGGTTCCAATCCTGCGTGCAGCGCGTTGGAGGATTGCGTGCTTGCTGAGAAAATAGTGCATTTTTGCCCATTTTTTATTGAAATAAGAAAGGAAAAAGTATTTCTAAATGCGAGGCCGAATGAAACCTCCCGGATTCACCTCGAAAAACGTCGTCGTCTTTGTTTGCGTTGGTCTTCAACTTGCACTTTGCCGAATGCTTTAACATCAAGTGCTCGCTCCGGCTGCAGCCCAAGGTGGACACTGGCTGCTTTGTGTTGTCCACTTTTAGCTATGTTTTGCTTCCTTTTTTGCACGTTTTTGTGAAGACTTTTCATCTCCAGATCAGTACTTTCACACCATCCGGAACATCGCTTTTTTCACTTGTTTGGATCATTCTTTATCAATGTTCCCCTCGTTTTCCGATGCATATTGGAAACTACTTCGGGTTACCCCCAAACCTTCAAAACCTGGAAAAGTCAGAGAACTTGAAAATGTCTGGAAAAGTCAGGGAAGAATGACTAATTTTGAAACAGTCAGGAAAATTCAACGTATTATTGTTGTCACAATCCAAAATTAATGCATGTACATGGATATACAAGCTTAGGCCCCATCTGCACACTTTTTAAAACTTTTCCAGTGTAAATTTGATAAATTTTCAACAGTTGCCAAGGACAATTTGAAAGATTTTCAGCAAATTCTGAGGTCGACTTTGCAAAATTCTCAACCTTTTCATAGTATAAATGTTCATAATTTACAAACTTTTCCGAGTATAAATTTGAAAAACTTTCAGCATTCTTCAAATACAATTTTTTAACATTTTCAAAAAATTATCATACCATATGTTAATTTTGAAAATACTTCGAAATTGACATTAAATATTTTGCAATATTTACTAAAGTTGCCCTGTGTATATTTTGATAAATCATGGTTAACATTGACTGGAAAAGTCAAGGAAGTTAAATGTGAAATTTCTGGGGGAACCCAGTACTTGAGAAAGAATGACCTCCTGTTTTCAATAATTATGTGGTGTATAATAAAGCTGTTAAAATGTTAATACCCACGTTTGCTAATTTTAATTCATACCTACTGTACAAGTATATACTCTTGAATTATTTTCTCAAAAATGCACCAGAAACTTACTTTTATGAGAACGAGGTTGCCGCATTTGTACCGTGGGATTAAGGTGTTCACAATATTTTCACGTATATAAATCGGATTTACAATTTTCGTGTATTGTCACGAGCGAACTAGACCAGAGGTCATTCCCGTCCACTGCCCAGTGGGCAGTGGGTTTGCCTAACCTGGGATTTGACTTTCCATAATCTGGCAAATTTGCAAGTTTTTGCATCGTCCGTGGCCTCCCCTTTCTACTGCCCAAACACGCCGCCTGTGAACTGCTTTTCAAATATGTAGATGTGCGTGAGTAGGACTGATAATTGCTGAAGATATGCCTGCTTTGCTCCCGAATTTACAAGCTATTATGTTCGTTGTTTTTTCCTCGCCAATAAATATTTTATTCGTAATTTTAACCTTTTTTTCCCAATCGGTTTTCTTTGTACTCTGCCAATGGGTTGACGGCGTCGTTTTCCGCAAAAATTTCGCGAATTTTCGTTTATAAATAAATGTACTGCATAGCCAACGAACCCCTTTGCCCTCCAATTACAGGCGGATATTTAGCGAAATTTATGTAAATTTTCTTCGGCTGGGGTCCCCACGTTTTGGCCATTACCAAAAATTCGTTAAAGATTTACCGAAAAAGCGTGAATTTTTATCAATTTCGGCAATCGTGCCGATGCGTTCTTACCCGTTTTTTCCATAATTATTTCCCATTTTATGGCCGCCCCCTGCAGCCGTAGATTCCAATAACCTGGTCAAGGAAGAGCGGTTATGCACCCCGCTCGAGCAGACAGTTTGTGGGGGGAATTTGGCTTTAGGGGCACCCCTGAATGCGTGTAGCAATAAACGTTATTTATTGAATGGTTACAGAAGGTAAAAACGCCAAAAAAGCATAAGCAAACACGTATTTGGGTGCAAAACACGATTAAGTGCTACTCAAACTGGTTTTCGAGGTCTGAGAAGGACCGTGCATCATACCCTCGATGGGTTTGCCAACAAAAAAAATTCTGCTAGCAGTTTGACCTTGAACCTGTGGGCACGTGAGATGGTGTATACCTTGGAACAAGTCAATTTCCTGTTTGTGTACTCGATTATTCATCGAAGCAATGCATCGTGGGAGTGTTTGGTTGGTTGTTTGGGTCTAGGACACAATGATTAAAAGTCACCAACCATCCATTAATGCCGGATTCATAATGCATCGACGAACTTTGGCTCGGGTGCAATTCGAAATCCCCTGCGTCATTCTGTTGTCATCTCCCCGCCTTCGACAGTCGTCGACGAATTGGAAGAGAGTTTCAAGTTGTCTCTGACGTTTTGGAGATGTCGTCAAAAACAGTTTCCACCGTTCGTCGATTTCATTATGATAGGATTTTAGAGTAAAAGTCCTTAAAAGAAATTAGGGTATGGTTGGTTGGATCAGATTTCATAAAACTATTTTTGCGAGTGCATGATGCATTAATTGTACAAGTTTAATCCAGATTTTTTTGGTTGGTTCGAAAGGTTTGAATCAAGTTCAGTACAGATGGGGTGTTGTTGTTTCAGGGCGCAATCCTTTAAAAATCAAATTTCTTAATCGTTGGATGCATTTGTTGCTTAGCAATCAATAGAGTGTACATATAAAAAGATCTGTAATCTGATATTTTGTCATCCGTTCATGCGTTAATTCATATCATTATATTTTGCATGAATGCAAATGCAATCTATACATGTGCATGCACATGGTCAATGGTTTATTTTTAAGATGATTTACTGAAAGTTCTTCAAATAACTTCAATATAATTTGAGACGTTTAAGTTCGAAGATAACATTTTCAATTATGCAGACTGCAGCGGGTACCTAATTGGTTATTCTGCTAATTTCATGGTATTGAGTAAACAGGACTTATTATAATGATCGTGGTAAAGTTCTCGTTGAAGAACTAGACAGATATCAGTCAGACAATGAACCCAGTTGTAACTAAAGAAGTTCTTTCATCAGAATCGACTTATACGTTTCTTGCAACATGTACAGACGTATACATCGACAACTCTTACTTCTTCAAGAACATACATGTAAATCAAGCTGATGCAGTTCTGGTCTGCAATAAACGTTTGTTTGAAAAGCAATGTTTCTAACCTATCACCTCTTGGTGACATCGCATACTGAATCTAGGGAACTGCCATGACAGTCAACATTCTTCAAGTTGATTTTCAAGCCTTGAACTCTGGTCAGCCATAAAATCGAAATGAATGCTCCAGACAGGAAATGTATTGGAATACTACAAGAAACTTTCAAATGCAACTAATATCATCATAATCATCAGCGTGGAAATTTGCCCCGTCTAGCAATTTCTTGCTCATCTTCCCCAATTTCCTGAAGTCCAACCTTCATGCACAATCCTCATTTCCCCATTCCTCGGAGGCTCTACCATGGCAGGCATGGTAAATATTTGCATTTTCATATGGCCGCTGAATGAGGCGATAAAATAATGAGGTTTGTAGTGCAACGGCTTAAGAATTGCCATTAAACACGGAAAAGCCATTTTGGAGAGAGATTTCTGAATAAATTCGGAGCAATAGCTGCACTAGCTTCGGTCTTGAGGGAGCCATTTTCAGACTCCATATGTCTTTATTTATTCCGCCTTTCTGCGAGCGTTTTAATTCATCGCCGACGTTCTAATGGGCTCCGGCTATAGTTTATTGAGTTAGCTCGTTTCCATGCAAATTATGGACCTTTTGCCGCCAAGTAGCTCATCTGCTCTGGTTGAGCTCATTGAGCTGCTTCTTGGAAACTGCTTTCACGAGCGTGTCTATTGTCTCTCGTCTTCTGTTTTCATTCTTTTGGGATTTACTTAAGTCCGTCCCATTTTTCAATTAGATTTGTGTTCGTTGTCCACCTTTTCTTTCAGCCTTGGAACACATCGTGTTGTGCCCAGCCTGCAGATGTGTCCACCAGAGCCGCCTCCTCCATAAAATTCGATTACTGCGTGGCCTTCTTCTTCGAGACAATCAATGAATTTACATGCGTGCACTTTTGGACGGTTGGCAGATGTGCGAGGTTTTATCCTGTTGTTACCAATTGTCTGCAAGTATAAGTACAATGTCTGGTAGTGGAAAATTGCCTTTGTCACATTTGTCACATGTACATGTTTGTAAATGTAATTAAATTATTAGTTTGATTTTTTGTTTGGTATGGTTCATTGTTACATAAAGCCATATTGAACAGATGCAAGACAGGAATTATATCACCACAGTCTGCCACATGACTATCACTCTTAATTCTTCTGTGGAACATGTCAGTTGTTTCTTACATGTTCCAAACATGGAACAGCTCGAATACAGACGTTGAACCATATTAAGACATAAAAACTGTTAATAGTACATGTACGAACTTATTTCCAACCCCAGTCTTATAGCGAATAATGTCAATTTCTTCGTTTAAGACGAACTCGGATAATACAAGTTTTCGGTAACGACGAACGCATTTTCGAAATCACGAGCATTCATAAGAGCAATCTATAGCTGGCATCGCAGTGTTTTTAATCTATATATTTAAAGAAGAGATGTATGTGGGTATGTTTGTGGATTAGTGGGCGAAACGTTTTTCCATGAAGCGCCATTGCTGAAGTGGTATGGGGGCGCTGCGGTCATGGTTCGCTCATTAGGCATACTTCGTCGCTATCGGTCAGTACAGCCCGGGCAAAGCCGGGCCTTCCAGCTAGTGGTATACATGTATATACTGTATATATTTAAAAATATATGATGTACATTTAAAATCATACAGAAACTGCTGTTGCCAAAGATTATACATTTCGTTAGCACGAATCAAAGACTGTATACATGTTGAATTTTTTAACATTGAGTTCTCATTGTTGATTTCATGTTTTTTTCTTACTTCTGAATTCTGATATTCCGATCTATATAAAGTTTTAACAGACATATTTTGACGTCTCTTGGAGTTCGTTTTAACGAGGTCCGACTGTACACGAAAAATGTATACAAAATGTTCATCGCTTGAGACATCGGTGGCAGCTTCGAGACATGCAGACGCACAGTATACAGTATACATGTACTTAAACTTCGTTTTAGCACGCAGAGGCGTGTTAAAAGACAATTTCCAGTCCCGTGAAGCGCTAGTAAAAAAATCGGAACGGCTAAGTGCATCCCGTGCAACCGCCGAAATGCTATTTGGCGAAATTTGAGCAAAAGTGGTCCCATTAGAAAAACCTTGTCAATTGTTGATTCGCACTTGGGGAGAAGGGGGGTCTGCCGGCTGTTTTGATAACCGAGATTCTCGGTCACGGTAACCAGTTTTCACATAGTTTTTTACTGGCTCTCGGTTAGTAAACCAAATGTCTTTTTTTATTTCGCGTAATCGAGAGCTTTAATGCAAGACGATAAAAGTGGTGACCGGCCCACCTGCGAGATCACATTCCACTCACAGGATTTCGGGGTAATTCAAACCCAAAAAGTGCACATTTTTCACTCAAATTCAGGCGAAAGGTCATCCGCGGGGGTCGAGGAAATCTATATGTTGACCCATGCAAGCGCCGTAAAGCTGAGTGGAAAGTAGTGGCCACGGTATAATGTCGACTGCGAAAGAACAATAATGGTACTCAGACAGGTGCTTTACAAATGGACCTTTTGGCAGTCTGAAGTCAGGTGTGCAAATTGGCATGTCGTGGTTTAAAAATAGCGATAACCTTAAATGAAGTTTGTAAAACCTATTGTCTCTGAAACACATCTTCAAGAAAGTCAGATGCGATGGTGCCTTAATTTTCAATATGTCAAGCTTTTTTATCAAAGATGGCATCAGTGATATATAGATCACATGCAAGCGCATTCTTTTTCGGTGGATAAATTTGAATACATCCTCTATACTGAGGGGGTACTCAGACAAAAGCTTAACGAAATGATACTTTTGGCAGCCGTGAGGTCACGTGTACAACAGCAACGCATTGATTTGTTTTAAAAAATGCGATAACATTGAGTTCATTTTTTAAACCAATTAACATGTTGATTTCGCGAACGTGACCTAACGCCCCACAGTATACGAAAGTCCGATGCGATGCGAAAAGAGGTGGGCGAGCTGAACTGCAGAGTCGAGTCGACGTCGAGTTTGGCGAGTTTTGATTGGAATCGATTACTCGAGTTTCACTGACTCGGAAATAATTGCTCTACCATTAATTCGCTATATGGCGTAGCCCGAGGTTATTGTTGTTTGTGTCGAGATGCATGTATACATGTAGATTTTTTCAGATTTGAAATTGTTGAAATTCCGAGCTTCATGGCGCGGAAATAGTTGCTCAAACTCGGTATTTCAGCACTACCCGTTTCGACTCGAAAACTCAGCGGAAGTTCAGCTCGCCCATCTCTAATTTATGCGATACGACACGATCCGATACGAACGGATACCCACAGGGTAGCACAATAGTGACCATTGGCTAAGAATATAGAAATCAGTCTATCGATATACATGTACATGTAAACAGTCAAAAAATGACATGCATGAGCGGCCCGATACGAACCGAGGTATACGATAGACGATCGATGTGTACGATTATCGATAGGATGTCTAAATCATTGACGCCGTGTGGCGCTGCGAACTCATCGCCGGGTAAAAGTGGGCGGAGTCACCATAATTGTCTTTCGTATACTGTGCTTAACGACTGCCAAAAGTGTCATTCGTAAAGTTTCTGTCCGAGCACCCCTAGTAATTCCGGCGCAATCCGCCATGATTCGGGCCCTACATTGTAACACATACAGTTAACAACAGGAAATCAGTAATTAATGCAATTCATGGTTGTAGAACATGCATATTATTTAAAACGTAAACATGTTCTGAATTTTAAAATTGGTGCATACTGCATGTACGTATCACGCAATTTCGAAACATTTTCTAAGGGGCTATTCCAAAAGGACGTCCGTTGAGTCACCGACAAAATTTGGACAGGGAAAGGGAGGGGGTATGACCAACTCGGACGTCCACTTGATAGAAAAAATGCTAAACTAATCAGTTTCCAAAGTAAAAGGGAAATTAAGCGCAATATCGCATATATAGGTGAGTCAGTGGAAACCCTGGAAATGACAGACAACTTAAAAGCTCAGTGTCCATTAGCAAACTTTCAAATTTTCCCAGTACAAATTTGCAAACTTTTCATTTTTCAACTTGCAAAATTTTCACCTTTTTCCGAAGTTATCTTTACAGACTTTGTCCACGTTTTCTCAAGGATAAATTTACAACATTTTCCACGTTTTTCCAAGTATAGCCTACAAATCCTCAACCTATTCCAATGAGAAATTTGCAAAATTTCCAAAAGATTCTGAGGACAAATTGGAAAAATTATCAAACTGAAAAGGTTGAGAAATTAACGAAAGTTATACGTTTTCCGAGTACAAATTTGCAAAACCTTGAAAATTTTCCGAATACAATTTTTTTTTAGGTTTCGGCGACATAATGCGGACAGGGGGTACTCCAGTTTTGGGCAAATTTTGCGGACGCCTTTTTTTGAATGGCCCCTAAGGTTTTTTGAACTCGTCTGAAAACGTTGAAAATGAAACTACCTGCATGGATCCGGGATTTTGTCGGTATCCTTATCTCGTTGTAACCACGTGATATTCCCAAATTTCTCCTTTGAGGTAATGCCGTCAGGGCGCTTGAGTTTGCCGCGACCGCCGCGCGGCGGCGCTGGGGTGTCCGCCAACGCGCGCCCGGCTCCGCACGCGGCGGAATCCCGCAGTCGGTAGCCGGCGTTTGTCGCGGAAGGGTCAAGCTCGTTCCTCCGCTGCTTCTCGCGGACTTCGCGACGGATCTTCGGGATTTTTTTTTCCCGCTCCTTATCCAATCTCGGAACGTTTCCTCCCACGCCTTGCCCGCTGGCGACGTTGGAAGTCGGCACTCGTCAGTGCGGACGTTCGGCGCATTTGTGTTTTTCGCGGTGTTTTGCTGCGAGCTCGGTCTTTGGCGGCGGATAAAGTCGCTGGTTCTCGTCGAGCCTTTTGTCGGATTTTCGTCGCCGTTCGAAGCCGCTTCGACAAGTGCAAGGTAAGGGCGACGTCTCACCTTGCGATGAAAATTGTATATTGGAAAAAGAATGTTTTTGAACATTGAACGAGCAAAAAGATACGATTCTATTTCGTGTCATTTGCATGAAAAACATTGACAAACTCGTGCTTATTCACCTTGTATGGAGAACGTATGTTACAGCATATGTATACAGCTGTATATACCTTATATATAAGTTGCCTAAAAGTACATTTATAGATAGGCCTACCCTGAAATACACTAACTTGAAAAATTGGAATATTTGACTTGCCTTTATATGGGTAAGAGCACGCTGACACTTATTTCATTAACTTAAAAACCAGTATCGCCTAGTGGTATGAGTCTGCAATACCACTACGCGACACTGGTTCAAAATAAGTAAACAAATCACATGAATAAATGCCAACGTGCTCTCACCCTATGGCTTGATTTCAGAGCAGTTTAATGGCAGTTTCCTTTGATTACTCTGATTTTGACACGTTGTTCTGTGGTGCAAAAAGCGCTTTTGAAAATGCATTTGTTAATTCGTGTCTTCCAAATGATCGGACGCTTTGTTGAAATCTGGTCTTCAATGATGCTAAAATACCTTGAAAGTACAAGTTTTTGACGATGTTTTATACATGTTTATATCGCGCATACGTGTTTCTGTGTGTATACTGTTATTTATTTTTTTGACATATGTATGTCATGTATATACTACAGTCGAAACATGTTTTCAACATGACTGACTTGTAAACAACGAGTGTTTGACATGTTGAGAATTAACTGATTTGACCAGAAAGCGATTCAACCAAATACAATCTATTGTATCTATTTGCGTAAACGGAACGAATCATGAATCCGTTTGCTCGGCAAAATCAAAAAAGTCGATGTTGAAGAAATTCAACTATATCTGTTCAGAGTATGCGGATGCTCCTTTGTACGATTTTTTTATTTCATTGGCAGGAATAAGCCGGAGACACGTATTTCTATAGTCTAAAACTTTACAAAAAGTGTATTGTCATGTGGAATTAATTTCTCCTTATCAACGCGTTTTTATTCGTTTGTTATAAACTACATTCAGTCCTTACAAATGTTCCAAATCTACGTGTATATTTCTTTCAACATTTACCGGTACTTGACTTTTTCGTTGTCCAAAATGAAATTCAATTATTTACAGAGTTGATATATGTGAGCCCATGAAAAAATCCCCGAATTTCCAGTACGACTTTGGAAATTGTAGGAAATTGTATAATATTTCTTGAAATATTTGGAAACATTAGTTCACAGAATGTACACTGTATAATGTATTTTTTTAATCTAATCACAATCTATATGTAAACATACATGTATGTGTATATTGCCACAATGTAAAATGCCCTTGTTATACTTTTTTCAAAGTCACGCTATGGGTACTCTGTCAGAGGCCAGTATACTTTTGGCAGTCGTGATATCATGTGTGAAAAATTGACACGGTAATGCATCTTGGTTTTAAAAAATGCATTCAAAATTATTGCCGTTTTAAATCATGCGGGTTTTTTTGCACACGTGACCTAAAGTGCCATTTGTAAAGCGTATGTTCGAGTACCCCTATTTAATCGTGCTTTGGCAATCGTGAAGTCAGTGTGCAATATTGACACTCTAATTTGTTTAAAAAATTCACTGAATTAATACCATGCATGGTATTAATTCAGTGGTTTTTGCATGTTTTGTATTAGTGCATGTTTCACGACTGTCAAAGTACGATTCGTAAAGCTTCCGTCATTGTTTCGCTTACATACATTAGTCGCACGTACTGCATCTGTAAACTTCTGCTCATTTTTATGATCCCCTCATGCATCTGTATTGAAATTTCCCAATTACTATTCGTTTTGGGACACGCTTAAGAGAAATGGCAAACAGGCGCCAGGGCCCCGAATTGAACTTTAATTTCCTGATTTCTTATGCAAGGCGGCCTCTTCCCAAATAATTCAATTAAGAAGCCTGGAATTTAAGCGAATTTGAAACTGAATCGCCGATGTAATTATACGGGGTTAGAGGAGGATGCACGCTGCTTTCTCTCTTTTAAAATTTCGCCCAAATGAGGTTTCTTTACATTAACAATGGCGCCTGGCGTCTTTTTCAGAAAAAGAAATGCAGCAACCTACAATTATGCAAATTGTTTTGTTTGATCGGGCATATTTTATTACCCCCCGAATGTTTATGAATGCAATCTTGAGCCAACCTTATTCGCTATTAAACTGGTTGTTAGATGAAATAAATTAAGTTTTTTTTTCTCTAAGAAGTTAATAGCGAGGATCATTTGCACGTTCGGAAGTAAATCGGAAACGGCTTGAGCTTAAACTTACGCAAGTCTCTTTATTCTTTCGCGGTACAGGGAGGGAAATGACGCAACTTATTGCACTCTTTTTTGGAAAAGTTTTTAGTAGTTCGTTAACTGCATGCTTGAGTTAGGTCTGCGGAGTAAGCGAGCATTTCTTACGCGCTTTTGTTTGGTAAACAAAAGCATGAGCCAGAAAATCCAAACAAGCCCCCAAGGACTGCAGACTGGTCGTGCAAAAACTGCAGAAAAAAAAAGCAGATTAACGAAATTAGCACCTTGCTGGACTCTCCAAGGTCACGATGAGCCTGAGGCCCAACCGAAATCGAAGGTGTGAGAGGATGGGTCTATTGCCTTTCACCTAGGTTTTTTATTGTTTTTATTTTGCCGGCCCCCTCCTACCTGCCATCAATTTCACATTCACCTTCGATAAATAAATAAATGGAAGTCTGGACCTAACGCGCTGGCAGATGACTTTTATGGAGTGCCTTTGCATAAATTAGCGCAGTTTTTGCGTTCGGAATTGCCAGGCCTCGTTATGCTATAGCTTTCCCCGCTGCGGATTATTACTTTCGGTAGCACCCGCCAGGGGGCAGAAAGTGAAGACGAAAAGTTTTTATTCCTACACTTCGAATGTCGTTCGTCGTAGCTCGTTGAGGATTGGAACGATAGCACGTTGCAAAGTCGAGTAAATCGCAGTTTGGTGTCTTGTTCTATTTCAAGTGGTTTTCCAAATTACTGCTTGATAATCCTACTTGATTAAACAATTAATCCGAGCTTGGAGATGCGACGCAGTTTTGAATAATCGATGTAACTAAGTCAAGAAATATACTCGATTGTGCCAATTTCTGCTCAAAGAGTTTTCAGTATTCAGTTCGTGCGCTTGCATTTTTGCGCATGAATGCAAGTGGAAACTTCCATCCAGAAACTTACAACCCGGACAATTTTGGAAATGCAACACTCAAACGATACTTGAAATATTTTTGAAATGTTATTTACATGCCATTGTACAAGTATTTACAGTATAACGTGTAAACGTCGAGTTTTATATGTTCTCGTTATTGGTCGTGTTTTAAGACACGCTAAATGTGCACTTTTTGGCACGTTATGGCTTGTTGTAGTAGACATGTGCATGTATGTTTTTACCACATGTGAAGCTTTTGTTTTTGGCATGTTCGTTTAAATGATTTACAGTTCATGTACTTTACATGTATGAGGTCGATACTTAGACGTTCTACAAGGAAAAAACATGTCCGCATTGCCGTTTTGTTCAATTGGAAGATCGAGCGCAACTAAACCCATGAGTCTCGTTGGTCTTATCTGGAATTTATTGTGTAGTTATTCAGATATTCTGCTTATTAATCCATAAACGGTAAATGCTGCAGTAACTGGAGAAGCATTCGTCGAAACTCAGTGCGGTTTTTTGCAATCGATAGAGCGTAAAAATACAAAGGAAAATGTTGTCTATAACTACCTTCTGTCGGCTGCGCTTTCTGCGGACGGCCGTTTAATCAATCGCAAGTTTGCATCGAATTCTGATATTGCATGCAAATTGCTTATGGCATATTAATTTCTAGGTGTGTCGGGTAATTTGTCGTTCGTTTGCGAGAGATTGTCAAATGCACGTTTTTTGTTCGGTGTTCTAGATACAAACGTACATTGTATATACTGTATATATACGGCATGGTCTAATATGCTCAATATTGGTTTGTTTCCAGACAGCTAACAATGCATGGCGTAGCGTGGTGCAGTATGATGTTCTTTATGTTCCACCGAATTGCCACAATTTCGACATTCAGCTTCTCAAAATATCTCGAAATTGAACTTTTAACTGGAATTTATTTATAGTCGTTATAGACTGATTTGTTGGGCGCCTTGCAAATAAATTATCGCGAATTTTATTAGGTCCAAACAAATAAAAAAGCTATATTACGGATCGGATTTGAAACAGTTACAGGATACAAACGAGAATGTCTTATGCATGGTGTGGGTGTTAATCTCTATTACACCAACGTCACCAGCACAGTACATGTACAGTATTATGAACTAAACTGAACTGAAATTGTAGCCGTATAGGGTAGGAGCAGAGTGAACCGATTTCAGATCAGCTTTCTGCCTCCGATTACTAGCGCATGCGCATTCGCAAAA
>JAQGAO010003604.1:0-16685 GCA_034697705.1 Ommatoiulus sabulosus | reverse complement strand
TAAAAGAATAAGGAATTAGCTTGCAATTGTCAGGGCTTGAATAAAGACGCATGGCGTCGAAACGTTGCACATAAATTGACTTGTGTCTCTTGGTCGTGTGTTGGGTTTAAAATTCGTTATTGATTCCGACCACTTGAAGATGTTTCCCTTTGTTAAAGTACAGTAAATACCGAATGTTTCTGAAATACGGGCTCATACATGATAAACTTCGACGTGATAAAATTAAAGCTACGTCCACACTGGAGGAAGTATTGAGGGACTTCCTGTTTCTGTTGCTTGTTCCTTCAACCTATTCCCCGAATGTTGCTGAAAGTTCATATTGTTTATGGCAACTGAAAAAAAAAATTTCCGAGTTACCTGTTTTCATAAAACGTGGCAAAGATGGAAGGATGTTTAGCAACATGAGTGTACGTTCCTGTTTCCTGAAGAGTTGATTATTCAGTGTGCACAGCTTGTTGCTCGTTCCACTTAGTTGCTCGTCAGAAACGAGCAAACTGGAATACTCTGTTCCCATAATTAGTTATTTTTCGGTGTGAACACAATGTTCCGGTAGATTTAAATAAGTTTTTTTTTTATCCAGAAGCAACTTTCAACAACTAGAAACAAAACGTTTCTCTGTTTTCCTCCAGAGTGGACGTAGCTTTAAAATCCTCTTCAATTTCCACTGTTCTGATTGAAAAGTAAACGGAGGTTCTTTTTTTTTTCTTTTCTTTCTTAAAAACATATAAAAAGGTGGTGAAAGCTTCACGATGCCGCATATTTGCGAAAGTGTTTCTGCTTCAAAATGTGGCAATAACACGAGTTCTTTCGGTCTTTCGCTTAACCTCGATGTAACGCTTTGGACCTCAAACGTTGTTCGTAATGCGCTCAATTGTTAAGCCAGCATCTTGATAAAATGCGCATCTTTTCGCAACTCCATTTTATAATACTTGTTTCGGTTGACCAATTACGCCAACCGCGAGGGCACGTTTCAGAGGCGAAGCCAAATTCTCGCCTTATTTCCGTTTTCAGCGCCATTTAACTCAATGGCCATTGATTTATCTCCCTTCCTTTGCCCATATAGAAATATTTTTTGCCAAGTAAAAAAGTTGGCGCTGATGCTTTTGGACCTCTAGTCGAGTATATCATTGCTGGGCGGCTCCCATAGATCACTAGTCGTGATTATAACAACGACAAAAGGCGCTACTCGAGGAGAGGAGAGATAACAATCGTACCGTAATGTAAAAGTAAAATGTACTTTTATTAACAATGCCAAAACATGGAATTAAAGAAATATTCGGCTGTACTAGCATACATTTTGTTTCAATGCGTATATCAGTAATTCAATTGAATTACAATGAATTACAACGAGTAATTTAATGATAATTAACCTCAGTGATGAGCAATTGTTTATCCTTATATTAACGCCATACTTTATTTAAAATGTTATGTTTAAGGACCTGGTCACACAGACAGGGGGAGCCAGGATGCGCAATCTGGCAGCATTGGTCAAAGTGCTTTTAATTGGTGCAACATAAACATCTAACCCCAAGGTTATTAAACCTCAGATTTTAACCTAATTTGGTGCAATCGGCCCTAAGTTGGTAATTCGATCATACTTAGAACTAACCCCTTCTTACTGGATACAGTATAATGATTTATCAAAAAGCTGAAATACATCCGAACCTCCTCGAGTTCAACATTACGAACTAAAGTTTCATCGAAGTTTGGATGACATTTTACTTCACGGATGTGAATGGGATGGGGCTGCGTCTTTTATCGGGGAATTCCTTGTTATAGCGTATTTTATTATATTGTCTAAAATTCGTTTTCACGTAACATAACGAGAATGCTCGGGAACTCGAAACTTGATTCGTTTTAGCCGAAAATGTGAAATGTCCGTTAATATTATCAGAAATTCGAGTGGAGCGAGTTCTTCTTAAAAGTAAAACATGAAAAGAAATTCGTGTTTCTTTTTCCTGCAACAGGAATTGGCGTAATCATCGTAGGAACGTTTCGTTTCGTGTATGTTTGCAAGTGCGCTGTCAAGTGTAACTCGCTATGGTTGCTGTGTTTTTTTCCTCGATAAAAGACTTATCTCGACAACGTCGGCTGTCCGTCATTGTACCGTCGTTGGTCAGAGCACTCCATTGGCCATTATAATTCCCTTCTGATCCACTGCAACGCTGGCAAACGAACATTTGTTCGACGGGGGGATTTCCCCCACTCCGTACTCCTTACTCCCTTCTTTCGAGGCAACTTCGAGCACGTACAAAAAAAAAGAAATCCCCCAATTGTTATTCTATTGGGAAAATAGGGTGTGTAATGCTGGCGTGTAACTCTTCTTCTTTTTCTCCACAATTGCTCGCTGGACATAATCCTCGTCGGACAAGCGCTAAACGGGAGTTTATGGAGCGGAGTATCGTTGCCAACCCATTTCAGCGACTGCAAATCGCTCGTCCGATACTTTTTATGGTAAATGCGTGACAATCCGATAAGACGCCTTTCAACTCTTTGGGGTATATTGACGAGCGGTGGCGCTGCTGTTACTCGCGCCACGCGGAGGGAAACTTTAAGAAACTAACGAACATCGATTGATAAGTGAAATGGTGTTTTCGTTTCGATGGAAAATTACGACTGCGGTGAAAGAAATTAGGGAGGATGGGGAAGGTCATTAATTCCATGTTCAGTTATTTTACCAACTTGGGATGTACGAGAGTGGTGCAAATTTATAGATTAAGAATCGTTGGCTTTTAAGATTTCTTCTCTTGAGAGTGAAACGAATGCATTCTGTTCTTATTTACGAATCTATATAAGAAAAGATGTGTGTTTATATGTTTGTATGTTTGCATATGGAGATCCGTAGCAAAGATTTGTTTTTCTTTTGTACGTAATGACGCCAAACGCGTACAAAACGAGAAAAAAAAAGAAAATCTTCCGCTATATACGGGGCTTTGTATGTTTTTGGTTTGTATATACTTGCCGAAACTTTGGTAGGTCTACAATCTCTTCGTCCTACAATCGGTAAGTTGCCTACAGCCCGTGCTAAGCCGGGCAAACTATAGCTACTTAACGATAAAAAACGGTTGAAATTGGATCAGCAATCGGTATACCTGCAACGATAAAGCGTTTGAAAGACAAACGTGAGAAATCTATTACCTCTTCCAAATTCTATTTCTGAAATAATTGTTCACGGACTCGAATAAAAGAAAGATCTGTCATCTTATTTCATTATCATCCAGAATGGAAGCCAAAGCCGTTGTTGTCTGTCATAGACCGGAGCCGATGCAGCTCCGGTAGGGCAGGGCGAAGTAGACGGTTAGCACCGTAGTGCCTCCTCATGGAGGCACCCGTCACAAAGGGTTTGCTACTATTCAGATTCAAGATTCAGATTCAGAAAATATCAATCGTGTTGTCGGTTTTGTAACGGTTAGCGCATTGCCACTCATTTTCTCAACCCTCTCCATTTACCCGGTCTTGAGATCGGCAACAATAGTGACATAATCGCTGCACGTAACTGGGGAAGAACCTAACATAAATGAGGAGATGAGAATAAAAAAGGGTAATGGACGATTTATAATACAGAAATTATCGCAGCATTCGCCTGGGAAGATTGTGGGATGCTATGAAAAACCACAATAAGGATTGCCGACTGGGTAAATTCTGAACTCGAACCCGCGTCTACCGAATGCGAGACGAAAATGCTACCACTTCGCCAACTAGCCAGGTCATCTTCTTTTTGAGAGTGCAATATGTCTTCCACTTCAGGGCATCATCTTATAGGATTAATACGAGTCTCGTACAAGTAGGAAAGAGTTGTTCCGGGGGTAAAGAAAACACGTCTCGAGCTAACTGTACGTGGAAGCTATTTTTTTGGAAGGATGTTATACCGCGGTATAAAGTTGAACAACTTTTATCTACCGATGACTTAATAGACATTTTTTTTCCGGTTTGGATTTACAGATGTCCGATTCTCCTCTCTTCTAGAAATCAATGTTTTTTGTGGTTGAGTAAACTGTTTCGGTCGTCTCTAACATTTTGTTAGTCTATTTGCACGATGCTCCTGTTGGCTTCTTCTCTGAACCGTGTAACCAGCTTGACGTTTCCACTCTTGATCTCTAAGCTCGGATCAGCCTCACATTTGCGTTCTTAGATCTTATTTTCCCAGGATTCTCGCCTAGTTTCCCTTCGCTACTTCCGTCAGCCTCCGAAAAAAGCTCGCTGATCAATGAAGATAGAAAGGGCAGCCGGGGCATGAATATTAAAACAATTTCTATCTTAGTTTTCCATTAAGAGACAAGAAACCTCGAAAGACGCTCCCGTTGTAAGGCATGAATGCATTTCAAATATTCATTTCCCCTCGAGAAGAAATAACTCGTTCAGCTTTCAACTGCTGTTTAGAATAAATTTTTTTTTTGTAAATGCATTGCTTACAATTGTATAATTGGATATTTCCAAGTTTTTATCCATTGTAAAGATTCTCATTTTTCTCCGGTTTTCCATTTAGTGCGTGCCTGGCCATATTAAGTCTTTTTACATACAGAAGACTCTAGCACTATTAGAACAAATCTGAAAAAAATCTGTCACGAGTTAGAAAAGCGACTTGCTGAAGTGACGAAGTAGGCCTAATGAACAAATCATGACCGCAGCGCCCTCATGCTGAAAGCGTCCCCATACCACTTCAGCAAAGGCGCTTCATGGAACAACTTTTCGCCCACTAAGCCACAAACATGCATCTCTTCTTTATATGTATATAGATTGTTATGGTCTACCTCTAAGTACAGTACCAAAGTCAACAGTGTGGGTGGTGCATTCATCCAAATATTCGGCGAATTATAACCAACTGTTGAATGGCATGTTCAGACTATAAACTCTAAGGTGCTGTGCTAAGACTAGCTTTGCATAGAGGTTATAAACCGGATGTGCGTGCGAGTTTGTGCGAAAAGATGGCGACTCGGCTCGTGTAACTCTTTAATGTTATAGATCGGTAAAAGGCAGGAGAACGTTCAACAGGCGCGCTTGAACGGGACCATGTTTCGGTAGTTCCCAAACACGGAATACAATGCAGCTTTTTATGCAAATCAGTCATGTATCGCGTGCTCGGCACCCGTTCGGTTCAATGTTGCGATTAGACGTTTCCGTGTTCGCTCGTTAGTCCCCACACACACTCATCTCGATTTCTCATCTGTTTTGCCATTCATACTCCTGCCCCAATTAAAAGGTATTAAAAAGTGACGAGGGGCAGATGTGCCTCGCTTCGAATAGCGGGTCGATCGGTCTGGCGGCGCCCCCTAGCGGCGAGTCTCGCGCGCAATCTCGGTTTTGTCCGCTTTTATCAATTTCCGCGTGCTTTATTTATGACGCGATAAGCCCGAAGATACGAGCGTCGAAGGCCGCGCATAGGCGATGCCCTTGGTTGCACCCACGCATGCGCACGATGGATCCTGAGTTTAGGGGATCTTGTTCATTAACTGCCGTTTCATGGCAGTTCTTATCAAGATGGCTTAACGCCTATAGGTGTTTAAGAATGTGCTTACGCTATAGTCCATTAGGTCCTTTCGTCTAACGGCCATCGGGATCAGTTTTTCGGATAACAGACTACGAAATCGTTGCGTTATCACGCTGCTCAACCCTACGACATTAAGGGGGGAAAGAAACGCGCTGATCCATAAAACGCAAAAAAAATGTTTTCTCATCTCTGTTTTTTTTGTCCACCGAACACATTTTGACAACGTTGTGGTTGGGAGATACTAGCCTCCGCCATCTTTTGCGAACATAATGGAGCGAGGAAGGCCTACACCAAATTGCTGCGGGAAAGTAGATTAAAAAAACACGGAATACCGGATAGGCATTAAATTCAACAATTTTATTTCGATTGAAAATATAGATTGCGCTAACACAGGGGTGATAAGGGTACCAGATAGGTGAATTCTGTAACGGCGCTCCATAATCAGCTCGCGTAAATTTCGTTCTGTTTGCACGCTTCGTGATTTTCATCGAATAGACAGGAGACGTTATTTCGTTATAGCCGTTATTGGAAACAGCATTTTCCAAAACGGAGGACATGCGGCGCCTTTGTTAATTTTATTAGAAAGGACGTTGCATCCGCACCTCGGTTGTCCGTACAAACTAAGGTGAACGCTGTAAGCGCTATAGGCCTACTTACGTTTATTGAGTTTTTATTATTGACTGACCGAGTTTTCTCGCTATTAGAAACTGTTGTGTGCACCTTAGTCGATGAACGGCATCGATGTTTTCAGCAGTTTTATTTAACCGATAATTTGGAAATGGAAAAACGTGGAAAAACACCGAGCTCGTAAGCGAACAAAATGGTGACGTTCGATTTTGTTCCGCCCACTCCAATGTGTCAGGGTTTGCGTTAATAATGATAATTTACTTTGAAAATAACGTAAAATACCTCGATTATACTATGTACAAATTTTATACTCGATAACGACGAAAAATAAACGGAATGAAAATGATCCGCAATTTAAACGCCATTGTCATCTTGGCTCGATCACCGCTTGAATTTGTTTAAAAACAAAAACGAAAAATTAAAAAAAACGTATTTGGACTCTGAAATAAATTAGAATAATTGTAATTTACCGATTTCAATTGATTTAAAAAATGTATTATTTCCTCCAAATCTGAGCAACTTTAGGCACGCCCACAATTGGGGGCAAACACTGCTAACTCATCTGATATGAGAGGAAGCGCACGTTCAAGGGGCTGCTTTTCATTTAACTGTTTTAATGTAAAGACAGGTACAAGCAAAGGAAGCTTTTCAGAAACTGGAACCTTCCAATTCGGAAATCCGGTTAACGCACGGTTAGGAAACTTTCATTCTAGATTCGTAAACAATATTTGCCTGGAACAATATTTCGTTTTACGCTTCTTCTTGTTAGCAGCAATTATTTTTCAATTATTTTTTTGTATTTCTTCCCAAAAGCATTGGCCAATGGTAGTGAAGAAAACATTGCTATTTGTATAAACGAGCACTGAAAAATGCCCTTTTTGTTCTTTTTGTCTGTAGTAGGCTTACGTGTACATGTATAGATACGGAATATGGATGTTAGTGAAGAGCATAAATGTGATGGACTCCGTTAATGATATATATGTATACGGTTAATGCTCACATAGTCTGTGTTTTGATTTAATCCGCTTACAAGAACGACGTATAGATCGACGGTCTAATTCCTTCGCTTTTATTATCTCGCACAAAAGGCAAAAATGTAAAGAATTTTGCTTATCTAAGCGCTCTATGAATCCAATAGCGCTGTTTATGCGTCAAATAGGGGCTTTTCAAAGACGAACAGCACACTTTTCTTAATTTCGAGTTGTTTCGAGAAGGATTTTCTTATAGCTAATTAAAGTTTTACAATTAGCTTCCACTTCATCTTCCGGCAATATTTACGACAAAAGGCGTGTTTTTCAGAAAATCCATAAAGCGTGAAGCGATCCGAGATCGTGATTCCTGTCGGCGTAGGAACACCGTCTCGCTAATTTCACGCGCCCGCGCATCCGCCAGAGAAAATAGTTCGTCGGGTTTGAACTTGAATTGAACACCCGACATGGATCGTTTCGTTCACTACGATGATTTTAGGAATGTTCGATGATTTGCAATTTGCTAATCCGTGTAAGACGGCCTATAAAAATCCTTTTCAATGAGTGAGAATTGATTTCCAGGTGACTCTCGATTTTGTTTTGGACTAGGACTGCTTTTCTTCGGATTATCCGGGGAGTCTTATTTTCCAATATCCGTCTACGGATAATCGAGTTGGTTAAGCCCGTTTCGTAGACAATCTTCTTTGAATACCAATTTCCTGATCGGCTCGACCGCGATAACGCCAAACTTGACATTGCCAGGATGACGGCAGTTGCTAGGGCGATTTCTTAATCAATTCCTTTGTCCGCTAATTGTTTCCGCCGTGCATTTCCACTTAATCCATTATTTACGAAATTAATCAGTCTACCAAAACCCGCCAGGAGTGCTTTGTAATTCAGTCGCAGCCAGGCGCGAGAAGTCTTTACCACGTGGTGGCGAGGGCGTCAAGGCGAAATGCCGGGCAACGTCACGCCCGGGGGCAAAATAGATAACTTTCACAAGCAAAAGACGCGGTCTTGTCCCACCCAGATCAGACATTGTGGGGTACTTCACGGTATACTGTTGGTATACAAATCCAAAAATGGTTGCCTTTGCTATAGATAATTTGCACGAGCAGCCGTGCAGGTGTGAAGACATTTTTGATTGGCAGCGTTTTTAGTCAAACTTCGTCTGCTACTTCATTGTTTTCATAGATAATCGTCGAAATTGACTATATTTTCTATTTTTTTTTGTATATATTTCAGTATTTTTGCCTTACGTGTGAGGAATAATAAAATGCACTGTATTTTATATTATGTTTAAATATATGTTAGTGAAATGGCGGGCCTTTTCAAGAATTTCTGAAATATGATGCCTGTACTTGCTCGCATGATACAGAATCATGCGAGAATTAGAAAAAGTCGATTTCGAAGTATATCTAACAACCTATTGAAGGAGCCGACGACACGCATAGATTTAACACGTATACGGTTGACTAAATATGTGGCCAAACAAAAGTCTTCACACAGGCACATTCTTTTCATATTTCTTTTATTATTTATATTTAGAAATACCTGAGAAAATGCATTGAATTTTTGATTTGTTGTAACAAAGCCGCAGCAAAATATTTATTCTCGGATAAAAATCTATTCACGGGTAAGTGATAGTAAAAAATTCTTACAGGAATTTTCTTAGTTTTTAGCATGATAGCTGTTATATAGATACACGTTAACGTTATGATTCCCACGTGGAGTGGTTCGAAAAGAGCGTGGTTCGTGGTTCGTGAAGAGCTGCATGAGATTGCGCTCATTTTTCGCACTTTTTTTTAAGATTTCGGCTGAGTTATGTTACTTCAACTACACGTATTTACAAATTGTTATCAAAATGTCCACTGCAGGAAAAGTGCATCGGACCACGTTTGCGCACTATGTTTTCTTGAACTGACCCATGTCATGCAGCTAGCGTCCAGTAAGGTAAATCAAATGATCTCATTTTCCAAATAAAAAAAAATCAGCGAGGGCGGTTTTTCGGTCCATCATTCGGTTGACGCAATTCCTATTCAACGCGTGTATAAACGACGAAGCCTCGCTTTTATTGTTTCCCTCGGGCGCTTTTTCTCAAATCCTATTCCATGCAACGCATTTTTTATTTATTTTGATTTATGCAGAGACCCGTGGCGATGCAATTTTCTATAAAGCGGACTCTGTTTTTTTTGCGATCCATTTCGCTAGAAAACATACAGGTTTCATCTCGGATGAACGAAAAAGATCCCACATTGACAACCGTACTGAACATAAATAAGCGCTGTTGCGAGTCATAAGGTAATATATTGGAAAAGGCTACACACGTATAGTATTGTTTCGGGGCAAACACACCGTGCGTGTTTAATGTATTCGTAAAACGAGAAAAACCAGGTTTTTAGCTTCGTCCCTGATCTGATCTCAGAAATGAATTCAAAAAGTCGGAATTAGGCGGGGGACGTGCCTAGCTTTATTTCTTGGCAAATTTACATTGGCAGCGAGACGAATTAAGCGCATTGCGGTGTTTTATGAACAGCCCTACCAAAAAGGGAGGCTTTTGTAATGCGCCCTTTTAACGTACTAGCTGGAAAACCCGGCTTTGCCCGGGCTGTAATTAAAAAACTCACCTAGCTATTAAGACGCACGTTTTTGAAAATTATTTAAATAGATTAAAGTACAAATACTGGACGATTACCTTGTGCTCGATTGGTTTAATCCCCAGAAGACGAAATGGCCTGCCTGGCTTAGTTTCAATACAACTTGCTGAAGCGGCCATATTGGAATTTTGGAGCATGCCCGCTCAGCGCCCCCATACCACTTCAACAACTTCTCGTAAAGACGCTTCATCGTAAAGACGCTGAATGGAAAAACACACATAAATACATACACTGTACATGCATTCTCTTCTTATGCATATAAAGTTGTATTTATTTGTACATTTTAACTTTGCTTTTGGGACATTTTGGGACAGATGTTTTCTTAAACTTTATGTATCAGATGCTTCAAGTTGATAAAATGGTATTTACAGTATATCTACTTATTCGTGTTAAAAAAATGTAAGTTAGTTACTCTTGTTTTTAAATTCAAAATACTGCCATAATTTAGACAAGTTTTTTGACTGATTGCATTATCTCGAAAAGTAGCCGAGGGTCCTCCATCCATGCTGTCACGATTGCAACCCTCGACAGCAGTTGCATCACGTCGCATTGGTGTTTTCTGCTTGGACGATCCTCGCGCGTGTGACGTAGTCGCTCTTGTCATCCAATAAACCGTTGGAATGAGCTGGACGAGAGGGGTAGGTGGCACCCCTCCCTCGTGTCCCCACTTGTTCGGCCTTGTCACTGTTGGCTTCTAATATACAGAATGCTTTTGTGTGATAAGAGTCCATTGAGACGCCTTTGCGCTCTTCTATTCAACTTTCTATGAATTTCATAGAGAAAGTTGGCCCTGATTTCTCGGTATCTGCCGAATCCAGGTGAATTTCAAAAGGGAATGGATTGAACCTGATAAGAAAACGGAGTTGCTCGCAACTCAAGGTCTTCCATCCAATATTTCTCTGGATTCGGGAGTTTCAATAAGAAAGTACATAGAAAAACGAAGACGAGAAGGGTGGGCGCGTACAAATACGTCAATGGGCTCCGTTTTCTATTGGTATTGACCGAAATATCAATTTTAGTAATGCATTTTAGACCTCTGTTTGCAAATGTTGTAGGAAAAATGACAGCTTTTCTAGAGGAATGACACGATTTAGTTAAGGCCACATTTTCTTCGGAAAATATCCCGGTTATGAACGACGTATACAGTGTACATACTTACTGTATATATAAAAATGTGTACCCGTATCCTAAATGCTGAAAACGGCCCGATCTCAGGGACTTCAAAGTGAATTGGAGGGACTTACTTTTACGGCTATAATTAATTGCCAGCAGTAAGTTATACATATTTTTAAAATAAATCAAAGTTTGTTGAATCGCTTCAAATATTTCTGAATTCCAACAGCGTTTGTAACATTTTCAGATTTCCTAAAAGTTTGAAAATACTGTACTTAATACGTTGTAACTTCCTATAGCATATTATGTCAAATCCAAGTTATCTCAGACTATGTCAACTCCGAAGATCTTTATCGATTAATTTTACATTTGTTCATATGCAGTATTTCAATTAGCTCGAGAAATTGTAGTCCAATATTAATGCATTGTAAGTTTTAGTTCTCCTATCCCCTAAATCTTTCGTATATCTATATACGCGAGAAATTCAAAAGTTCTACACCTGAAAACGTCAGGAATGGAAATTTAAATTCTTTTCATCTAAATATCTGTTATACATATACAACGTATCTTTTGAATTCATTGTATTTAAAAAAAATGTCGAGTCTTTGTATAAGCAGTTTTTGACGCGTCGAGATTAGTTGAACGTAAAGCTGGATCGTTCCAAGTGTGACACGTGTCAGTTGACAAAGAGAAAGGCGTCAATCCCTCTAATGCTGACATCATAAGGGCGGTGTTTGGCAGTCTTAAATGCAGTTTTTCTATCGCTAATTGTCGAACATTGCGCCATTCTCCATCTAGTCTCGTTTGATTAATGAATGCATTGACTTTTATAAAGTACACGAAACGCAAACTCGTTCAGCTCCCGTGGTTTTCCGTGCCATTGACACCCAAAAATTGCTTTTTGTCAAAATGGGCTCCTGTCCAAAATTTTCCAGCGATGTTAATGCACGTTAATTTGATGGTAAAAAAATTCTCCCCCTCCCACCAAAAAATGCTTTTTTTTTCTCGAAAAGAGGAGATCACTTCCGTTTGACGGGCGTCGTGCTTTATGTCGTCGAGACATGACGACGTTGATATTGAAGCGCAAATGCGTCTCAACTAGAGATGCAGCAACTTTTTCTCCAATTTTAATCTCGATCCTTCCCCCATCAAAAGCGTGGAGGAGGGAGATCTTGGCATGACCAAAAAATAATTCATTGAAATGTCCTTTTTGATGAAAATTTACGGCGTTTCCTTCTAAATTAATGTTGTATTCAATTAAAAGACGGTGGGAATTAATGTACAAACATTGGATGTAATAAAATAAACTGGCATTGAATTTGAAACAATTACACAGAAGCCTAGATCCATTGGCAAAAACGTATTATTAAAGTAAATTTTGAACTTGATCTTTTCCTTTGTTTAATATTTTATTTGAAATTCGTCATTTTGAATTGAAATAGAACATTTTAACCGAATTTATGATAGCAGATGTTACCCCCAGCACGGCTGTTGGTGGGCAAACAATGACAACGCCAGAGTTGCGTGGGTGTGCCGTGATTCAGGGGGAGCTTTTCGTTCGCAGCCTTTTTTGGGGAAACTCAAAACTCCTTTTTTAACTTTTTTAATAGCAAGATAGGGTTGCGATTCCAGGGTTTTTTAACGTTTTGAAATAACAGCTGGTTTAAGTTAAGGGAATAGTAGTGTAAAACAGGGTCTAATATCTCGTAAAAACTTAATCGTCCCATTTGGGTTAAACCTTGGCCAAGTTTTGTGTCTCGCATTTACGGCGCTCTCCCCAGTGGCCCACTCGAGTACTGTCCCAGTTACCTGCGTTGAAGCGCTTCGTCCTCTATAATTATCCCGCTTTGTTGTTGTTGTTTTTGTTTATTGTTTCCACGGTTGTTTTTTCTTCTTCTTCGCTTTTGTTTTCATTCATAAGATACGCATTCAAACACGGTGGGATCGCGTTATGGGCGTTCGTGCCAATTCCGACGCTCTCAAAATGGCGACCCTGGTGGTGATTTGGTGCCGCGATTATTTGTACGAGCTAGGAGGTCTCTCCACTCGACCTCAATTTCGACAAATTTGAAATATAACCGCATAACGGGTTGAACTGCAACGATTGGAATGGACTTTGAAGAAGGGGGTTTATTTTCTTAAGGTGACAGGTAACCTCAATTACGAGATATTTACAAACCTTCCATCTCTGGTTAAACGCGCTGCTTATTGTAATCTGGTTTCTCGGGTGTACTCACAAAGCCCATGACTCCGCAATATTCAAAAAATTGCATATTCTCTTCGAATTCTTTAGCAAGCTAAAATATTTTCCTATATTAAAATACAAAATCGAACGCGACAAATACGAGAAAATATGAAAAATGGAACATGAAAAATCCAATTTCTCATTTCATTTTCAATTGTTTGTTAATGTTCCAAAATAAACACAGTGCGCATTTTTAAAATGTTATCCCCAAAAATAGTTTTGGGGAACTTCTCCGTATCCATCGCCTGTTGGTCCTCCACCTGGCGACATAATTCAGAAGCGCAAAATGGGTCAATTCAAGCATAATTCTATCTGATTGCATTTTCAAATTTACTTTAAACTAATAACCGTTTACGGATACGGGTGTTATAACAGCTTTGAATAAGAGTATACTAGACCCATAAAATATTCATCGATGGAAATGTACCGATGGAAAATGGCGTATGGACGAAAAGGCGATTGGAGCGCCCTCCACGGCGCTTCGGGTTTTGGCTAAAAAAATAATCTCGTCGGGTGACGCTCGCAAAGCGAGATATAGACGTTCCCCGGATGTGAATGATCCCTTCTTCGTGAGGAAACATGAATTTCGTTTTTTTTTTTCTATCGGCGAGCACGCATCATAGAGCGGCCGATTAATCAAAATTATAATCCGCAACACGCTTTCAGTTAATTAAAAGTGAAAACGTAATCGAGTGAAGCGCCACTATATATTAATTATCGCCGGTCGTATTTTCGCTAGTATTTCGAGCTGAATTTGCCCCTGTAAACGTTGTGAAAAGAACAATTCGTTGACTCGAGCCTGTTTTAATTATTTTTTTGTTCTACGCTCTTGAAATTCGCTTTCATTATCGTTTCTCCTACGGGGAAATTTGCCAAAATGAATATTTTTATGAGCATTTAAATGGCCCATTCGGTGGAATTTATTAGCGTCTAAATGTTTGCTTCATATGCGTACGAAGAAGACTTTAGGGACTTTCCTCTCTATTCGAGCGAAACTTTATACGCGTCATCATGATGCTGCCCAATGGTCAATTAATCGGAAACATTGAATTAATTAGCGACGCCATTATGCTTTGCTTATTAATACTATATGGACTGCGAAAGTGCCGCATCATCCGTGCGTCACGGTGAATCTGTCGCTGTTAATCAACGTGTCATAGGGTATCGATCGAAATGTTTTGATAAATTTGTTTTGCTTTTTACTGTAGATAACGAATAAAAATTAGAAATTTTATATTTTTAAATTTTTCACGCGTTAGTTAATTGATTTTAATCTGAATTATTTGAACAACTATAGCTGGAAGGCCCAGCTTTGTCTGGGCTATACTTACCGATAGCGACGAAGTAGGCCTAATGAACGAATCATGACCGCAGCGCCCCCATACCACTTCAACAAAAAGGCGCTTCATGGAGCAACTTTTCGCCCATTATCCACAAACATACCCACAGGCATCATCTCTTGTATGTATATACATGTATAGCAGATAATGTATCTCAAAATCTAAATCTAAATCGGAGACAGTCCACTTTTTCTTAATGCGATTTTTATCAATGTATGGTCACTCTAGAGTTCATGTAAAATTTACGCACATCTTGATACGCAGCTTAAACGCTTCATTCCATCGGACGTCATGACTGATGCAAAGCAAGAGGATTAGACCCGGGATTGCCTACTTTTTTTATTTGAGCTATACTTTGTAGCGCTTTTTCTTCGTCTTGGGCATTTAGAGGCGTATATATACCGCGTTACACCGCTAAACATGTAGTTTTCAGGCGCATTGAACAAGAATAGGCCTTTTGCTTTGACTAAAAAATCAATTTGAGTACCTCTTGCTTCGCTTTTTTTTCGACTGATGTTTTTGTTTTTTGTTTTTGTTTTATACTTCTCTGTACTGTATTTTGGCTGTTAAGTGCATATGCTTGTCTTTTCTCCGAAGCGGCGTTTTTTTTTTTTTTTCTTCGCTGTCTTTTCTCGAGCCAAGTTTGTTTTTTGTTAGCATTTTACATTTTATTCGCTATTTGATGCAGTTGGAGAAAATCTTTTTGAAGGCTGACGTTGATTTGACGATTGAATGGCAAAACACAAGGAAAGCAAACTTCGTGGCGCGTACTTGTCAGCCTTTCGAACCTGCGTGTAACGATGAACCCAATTTTCTGGGTTTCAATACTATTTTTTTTATTGAAATGTATTTTGTTTCATGAACATTCGAGAGTGAACTATATACAAGTCATGTTAACATAAAAAA
This sequence comes from Ommatoiulus sabulosus, assembly GCA_034697705.1. Lineage (NCBI taxonomy): Eukaryota > Metazoa > Arthropoda > Diplopoda > Julida > Julidae > Ommatoiulus > Ommatoiulus sabulosus. The sequence goes on along the minus strand of JAQGAO010003604.1, from coordinate 1,341 downwards.
CCGCGTTGGTCACTAGTGCGCAGTTTAACGTATGATGGAATTTGCATGTTTGCGAGTTTGAAAAACTCATGACTCAGTGCTAAAAGCTATATATAATCCATACTTTAGTTTTGAGATATTTTCCAGCTGTACATTCGCAGCATTGTATCACTTAAAAGTACTGAATGAATCATCGAATTAAAATTTTAATTTTTACAACATTTTTAAATTTTATTTTCAGCATTTTATAAAATATCTAGGGCTACATTTTTTAAAATTTTAAAAAAAATTCAAAGTAGGGAGTTAGCATTGTGGATTGTATCAAAACGAACTATTGTACATTTTACAGGAACTTGAACGTGTCTTATATGTATCACTTCCATGCACGTAGGTTAGGTATAGCATAGATTAAACTATAGATTCGGGTAATATAAAACAACGCGTCAATATACTAGGGATAAAAAAGAAATCTATTTGGCGTGTTGACTTCGTTGCAATTTTACTGAAAAGCAATCAATAAGCCAAAATTGGACGGCTCCCTTGGTCTTTTCTGCGTAGTTTCATCGAACGGACATCCCATTGTTGAGACGTACATTTTGAATAGAAAAAATGGAATAGAAAATGTTCGACCCATCGAACAAACAAAAACGTTGATCGATGAAAACAGTCGTGATATTTGGTAAAAGTTATTGACATAATGGTTGTACTCGGGGCTAGAGGAATTTTGTTGCGTGGCTCGAGCAAAATGGTTAATACTTAATGACTTTCGATTTCACCGCGCTAAAGCCATATAAACCTATTCTAAGGAAGGTCCTAAATAATTTGAAGGCAACATTGCTCGTCAGTTCTTAAAGGCGATATTGTCATCGGATGTTACATTATGCAAAGAACTCATGCCTGATGCGCCTACGATGAATTATATCATTTGCGAAATCTGCGATCAAAATATACGCGTTTCTATAGCTCATGGTTGACGATATCACTTTCAAGTTTTTGTGCAATCCGCCTAGCGGATACTGTGAAAACTATTTTGGCAATCTTCACGATACCTGCGCATTTCGTTTGATCTAAGTCTTAACATTCAATTTTTTGAAATAGAGGAGTTATTTTCGATGGTCAATTTCACGATGGTCAGGCTTTATTAGTACGACTGTAACTGCTATCATTACGTCCAAATTTGTACCGCGTACTCACAGTATATACGAAATTAGTATGGTCACTTCGCGCATTCCTTGTGTCCCGATTCGCAGCGCCAACATTCCGACTAGCGAGTGGACTTTATCAAAATGCATTTCACTATCACTACTTTCAAGCGGATTGCTATATTCTTAGCCAATTAGGTAGTAGTGTGCAACACTGTGG
>JAQGAO010003603.1:0-16687 GCA_034697705.1 Ommatoiulus sabulosus | reverse complement strand
CTGGAAAAGTCAGGGAAGTTGAATATGAAATTTGTGGGGGAACCCTGTATAATAAACCTGCCCTACACTTAAGTTTGAAAGGGGTCCGTCAGATTGTTTAAATATTGCGAGTGGTCCATGATGATGAAAAGGTTAAGAAACCCTGAAATAGATCGAGGTAGTCAAATTTATCCCATACTCTTGCCAACAAATCCTCAGTAACATCGCAACTGCTTTAGCGATTCTTCGTTGCACATTTGCGAGATGGCATGCATGTTAACATCATTTTGCATGCAATAAAAACGTTGAGTTCAATTTTGAAAGTGTAAGTTTCATTTATGCTAACCCTGTATTCCTTTATGGCTTTATAATTGTAAAGCTGTGAGTTTGTTTTTGGGAATGGGGCAATCCTTCGAGGAATGCCTTTGGACTCCTTGCATGGTCTTCTATAGACGCTTCTGCATCTTGGGACAAGAATGTCAAGAATATTTTAAAGAATTTTCTCTAAAAAATGTTACTTTAAAGAAATTGTGTTCATAATATTGAACAAAATTTCTTCTCGCGCCTTTGTTAATTGGTTCTACGTCTTGATTATTCTTAAAAACATGTAGTTAGGGAAAACTTAGTTTTTTATAGGAATGCGGTTGAAGTGCGATGTGCATGAATGGGGGGGAGGAGTACTTTATCATTATTTATCGTGCGGGTGTAGGGCTTATCCAGTTAATCTTAATTATTTAACCCGGATTAACGTTATTTTCAGAGGCGGGTTTTCGACGAAAACATCAATCGCGAATTTCGCGAAAGAAAAAAAAAAGTATGAGCGCGTGGGCGAAATTTTAGTATAACGATAAACAATTTTTTTTAACCCGGACCCGGATGGAACCGAGCGCGTGCAAGCGCAGGTATATAGCTAATAACTAGAAGTAGGTCCTCGAAGCGCCGTAGCCTTTTTGAGGCTTACGACGCGTCGTTCAGGTAGACGCAAGTATACATGAATATCCTTCTAACGATAGAAATAAAACAAAAAGACGGTTTTTTGTGTCGGGAGGGGAGGCTGGGTGGTTGTGACATTAATGCCGACAATGTCGGTTTGACGTGGGGGGACCTACTCCGAAGGAATGCGAGATGGACAGTGACCACCCATGGCGAGGGCCGGATTCCTCGGACTGATATCAACACTTTTGGAGCTTGTAGATCGTGCGGCGTCGGCGGTCGCTTTCAGAACTATTTGCTGAAGGGGGGGTTTTATCGTCGTTTCGTACGCTTGACCCCTGTCCACCTCGCGACAAAAAAACCTCACCAAACCCCCACTGCATGGCGGCTGACTAATGAAAGCTGTACGGCGGCGGTACCCTTAAAAACGGTTGACATTTTTTTTTATCGAGCGTGATCTCATTGGCGATTCAGCGCGCGTGCGACGGGACTCCCCCTATACCGCCACCCTTAAGGGGGGCATTGAAGAGCCTCTATAGGAGACCATAGAGGGCGCCGCTGCTGGAGATGGGGTTTAGCGTCATTTGTCACCAGGTATCACGAGACGACAAACTTTCTTATTGGGAAAGGTGATTTCTCGTTCACCTTTGACCCTCTTTGGGTGGAGCGCGGCTGTCGCCCGGAATCTGCTTATCTCGATAAGAGCGCCACCATGCACGGTGATGCACCGTGTTTACGCACCCCGTTTTCTCGCAACCCATTAATACGGTGAAATGAGTTTTGGATGTTTGTTGAAGTTCATGTAAATTTCCCTGCAGTTCCCTGTAATTTCCTTATCATGAAAATTACCCTTGAGAAATAGTTTTACTTTATCGCCTATAGAAAATACTCGGCCCGGGCCCAGTTAAAACATGCATTTCCTATAAGTATTGTTTAACGGACAGCAATCTTCAGTAAAGTTGTCAAAACTTCATGCAGTACCATTATTTCGTTTACATTTTGGAAACTAGGCTGTGGCATGGAACTGGAGTAATCTCAATACATGTATACCATAGACACAAATTCATGGACCTAAGACGGTTAGTTGTTCGTTAAACAATGCATGATGCATTTTAAACGCTATTTGCATGTTACATTTCAACAGGGGGTGTCTGCATGGGTGCTGTACTGTTTTCCATTGTGTTGATTATAATCATGATATTGATTATAATCTTCCATTCCTTCCATCATTTAAGCCAGGTCGGTCGGTATATACATGTAGGTCCCATGCTCCCAATTGGGTACCAAGATGGCCGTCGTGTTGTTGACCCAAATTACCGACCATTGCCCATTCATTGTTTATGGAGCGTCCATAAATCATAAGCCTAATGGCACCAGACTCCACGTTCGTGTAATATGACTAAAATGTTATAATAACGCATAAATAATAAATATAGGGGAAAAATGAGAAACAAGCGACACAAAAAAAAAATAACGCCATCTTGAAAGAGGTTGGACTGGCCATTATATCGCCGACCAATGACCACGTTCCGAAAAAATCGTGACGTCCGGCAGGACACGCGCACGGACCGTGTCCACCCAGCAAAAGAAGCCGCACTAAAAAGATGCTTATCGTCAGGGGTGAAAAGGTCAGCTCCGGGGAGGTCCGAGATGCAGCAATCTCCAATTTGTAGAACCACGGACGAAAGAGTCGTTGCAATCTCTAATCGAAATTTATGGAAATTTGTTTTCTGCAAAAAAAAAAAACTATAAAATATATAAAACACTAATAAAAAAATATACGCACGCTGTATATGGGTCAAGTGTCCGGTTGAACGTGTGGAATTTTAGCGGCATAAAAATAACACCGAAGCCCAAATTATAGGTCGACTAAACGTGTGCGAAAGAAATCCTTTTTTAATTTCTTCCCGTCTACCGTCTATTTGTCTATATGCATGTATACAATGTACAGTGTACCTGATATGAACTAAAAAGAAAAACAAATTGCACCAGGTTACATTAAATGGCGCCTCTGTTGCATCGACTAAGTAGGTGCTTAATGATGTATTCAAAATGTACCAATTGAAGACAAAAACGGTCGTTGACGCCATCTTGAAAACGTCACCGAACTGACTTTTTCCGTTTTAACTTTATTTTTCCATATATTCTACGATGAATATGATTTATTATGACGAAGTAGAGCTCTAGTCCATTTCGTTTTTGGCAGCCAAAAATGTAGATATGACGTAGAACTGATGTATGGCAATTTTATCTGCGCATGAGCGACGGTCGTTTTTGTCTTCAATTGGTACATTGTGAATACAGCATAAATCTTCGGGTAATGCATGTCCTCATGTCATAGATGATATTTACAGGGTGTAACATAACTTCTGTCACTCACCATTTTTGTTATAATAGTATGTAAAGAGCAATTGGAAGTATAAGACTGATGTTTTTATTGAACTTTTATTTAGAACATACATAAGAGGAACTTTTTGGCATAAAATATTATGAAAACATTAATAGCTTGTGTGAGTACCATGCATTGTTTTTCAAACACTCAGCTATGCGTGATGGAATGGACTCCACTAAATTTAAGAGAACCTGAACTGGGATCTCATGTCAAGCTTTTTGTACCTTGGTAATTAATTGTTTTCGATTTAATGGACGTGGTTCTTCGAAAACACACTGCTGTAGGGTGTTCAACAGATTCTCTAAAGGATTTAAATCTTGGAACACCAATACCCCACACATTTGTGAAAGTCGTGAACAATCTTTCCATTGTGGCCTTAGCTTTGTGTGCAGGAGCACCATCTTGCAAAAAGTTACTTAAGCAATATCTGGAAAAAGCTTCTATGTTGAAATTTCTGTTCCTGAACCATCACGAGACAGTGTTTCTTCGTAAACAGGTAGAATTTCATCCTGGTTATACCGACCATCAAGAGCGCATGCAGCCTTCTCTGACAACATGAAGCTCTGTTAAACCATAACGGTTCATACCACCAGCAACCATTATTTTGACATTGATCTTTGGAACACCAACAGGGGATCATTTCATGGGGTCACTCGAGCGAATTTTATTATTTTGCCTGCAATGAGAGGGTTATAATTTGAGAACGAACACATTTTTTTCCCAAATTCCCTGCACGCACTTTTGAAGTCGCCATGTTGTTCAAAAACACTGAAAAGGTACAACAGGTGCCAGCTATTGACAATATTTGAAACTGTAACGAAATTCTTATAGCACTGCAGTGACATGTCAGAAATTATGTTAAACTCCGTAGAAATATGAATGTGATATTCTGCTGATCACCACCAAATTTTATTTGAACTCAACGTTTCAGTCTTCTGACCTTCTTCAGGAACTCGACACAAAATTAACCAACGGTATACAACCAACTTTGTAAATATAAAATGAGTTTTAACGTACAATAATTATTAATCAGTTCTGTGGTATATCTTTAACTCATCCTGTCCAATGATAGGCCCTACAATGCAGACGAATATACTGACGTGAATGATAGATTTACCTGAGATTTATTGTAAATTCCTGATTATTATAATAGTGCCAGGTTTGGTTTGCAAGTCTGAAGCCTTGTATGAAAGTCATTGAAGTCTCCGAAGTCATTCATGTAAAAATTGTATTTATTTTCTACGGTAGAAGCTGGAGCAGTTTTGCTTATCACACCCGCTTTAAAAGTGACATGTGACCAGTAAAGATTTTTCATTTTGAGATACAATAAAGTATATAAAGGGAAAATTTTGTAGATTACATGCATTTGTTAACCTCAAATAATATACCGCTTTTACTGCAAATAGAGCTCAGTTCGCATGACTGCATATACAGTCCTATACAGTCTTAAAACCGGAAATTAAGCAGTTTGCATCTTATACAGTCTATAGGTGACTTTCGATAGTTTCGAAGTCTTTTTTTAAAAGTGCAATGTGTGGTCCGCATTTGTCATTTAGTTGCCTGAACTGTTAATTGGTGCCTACAGTTCTAGGTAAACTAAATTTATTTTTTCTCAGAAAAAAAAATCGCGAAAAGAACGACATTTTACAAATAGATCAGAAAACAACAACGAACCCAAAATGCGCGATTTTTTTATAGTTTTAGTATTTTCGTACACATTGGGGACAAATGGCTTTTGTTTTTCGGTTTATTTTTGGTGAAGGAATGGCGCGACATTTCTATAAAAAAGGTCTGGAAATTCTTGGAATTGAGTGTCTTGAGTGGGCTTCATTACTCTATCGTATTTTATGGAGTTTATGCTCTTGCTCGTCCCATTCGTCACTTGATTTATTCGGTCCGTAGAGAGAAGACGTATATTTTTCTCGCATTTTAGTTGCATTTTTTTCTGTCTCGAATGCGCGAATTTATGTGGAAAAAATCAAAACAACGGTTTCAAACACCTGTTTTCGATTTTGTCAAATTGTCAACCGGTCAGGTTAATGTTGCCATGCACCACGAAGGTGATTGGCGAAAACCTCGCGACTCCATTTTGGGGGGAAAAAAAAGGTATTTTTGGTTAAAGTTCCTTTTTGCGATAATGGAGAACTAGCGCCACCTGCCTGGAATTAAAATAATGGACGATAATTAAATTTCAGGTGTTTTGCTTGCAAATTGCGGAGAAAAAGCAAAATGCATGCAAAGGTTATTTTTAAGAAAAAAAAACTTGCATTCAATAGAGCAGCAGTGTCCTGACATCTGTCATAGCTATAAGAATTAAAGATATCGTTTTTATATCAAGTAATTCACTTGTCCTTTTAAATGTACTTATGATATACAAGTACAAGTAATTTTTCTGTAGAGCAGACATATCTGAACTACATGTTAGTTATGTTTTATTTCACAAAAAATGATCGACATCAATTCTTTAAAACCACGAAATAGTGAAAAATATTGCGAATAAGTCGTGTAAGGAACATGCATGTATGTTAACAGAATTGTTGTGGAACTTTTGTAGTATTTTTGTACGATGTCGTTTCTTTCTTTCAAATTTATTTACTTTGTTTTTAGATGAAATCATAAACCTCATTTTTGTAGGAGAGGAATCTGTCAATTGTTCTAGCTATAAATCGGCTAAACTTCATATTTTATATCATCTATATACAAATGAATTAGTTTATAACAGTTTTAACACCAGACAGTAAGTTTTTAAACCATCGTTGATAGTTGAAGCATATACATGTATAAATGTACACTTGGGTATGTGTTGACCTCGTTGTTCACCCCCAATGTGACATGAGCTAAGGGGCCATTCAAAAAGGACGTCCTCGTGTAGGGGATAGGGGGGATATGTTGGGTCACGGACACAGTGTTGACAGTGCGAGGGAGGGGGGTATGACCATCTCGGACGTCCACTTGAAAAAAAATGCCATAAAATCAGTTCCCAGGGTAAAAGGGAAATTGAACGCAATATGCAATATCGTATATAGGTGATGTTATAAATTGCAGTAGTCAGTAAACAGGGTACCCCCAGACGGTCCAGACCTGGAATAGTCAGAAAACAATGACTGTTTTTGAAAATGTCAGGGAAAGTCAACGCATTGATGTTGTCACAATTCAAAATTAATGATTCTACTCGTACGTGGTTAGCACAAGGCCCATTTGCAAACTTTAAAATGTTCCAAGTACAAATTTGCAGAATTTTCATTTTTCTCGAGGATAAACTTGCTAAATTTTCAACCTATTCCAAGGACATCTTAAATTTGCAAAAAATTACACGTTTTCCCGAGGACAAATTTGCAACATTTTCAACTGTTTTCGAGTACAGATTTGTAAAATTTTCAACAGTTTCCGAGGAGAAATTTTCCAAAATTCCCAACAGATTATGAGGACAAATGGGCAAAATTCTCAACCTTTTCAGAGTACAAAATGTACGTTTTCAGAGTATAAAAATTTGCGAAACTTTCAAAATTATCCGAATACAATTTTTTTTAAAGTTTCGGACGTCCGAATGGGTCGAGGGAAGGGGGGGTTCCTGATTGATCGGACACAATGCGAACAGGGGGTAGGGGGGTATGGGGATCGCAAATAATTTCCACCACCGTTTTTTTCCTTTAGGAGGTTTTCACTTAATCGAGTTTTACATAACATACATGTAGAAAACGTATTCAAAAAGTTGGGGACTTTGAAATGTCTCGCAATTAACAGAGTTTTCTTTAACTTATCAAGGTTTCTACTTATTCGGGTTTCATTGTACATGTATAGATTTTTGTTAAGTTTTGACAATCTAGACATAAAATGATGTTGCATGAAATTATTCCTGTGTTAATTGGAAGTTGAATTGTCATACGAATTAAGCGTATCAAACGACGCCATTTGGCGCCTCTACTTTAATGCAAATTTCTATTTGACATAATAAAAGTGATAAACAATGACTCGGGACATTTTGTCCTGTGTCTATTGTTTTTCCTATCTCCAGGCCTGCAGGATTCATTTTTATCACAGTTTAGTTTCGTTATTCCGCCCTGTCAACCAACAGGTGCGAGTGCGAAATAATAAAACTGCTGAATCATTACGATACCAAACAGCAGTCGTCTGGCTCATATACGAGTGCACTCGGACGGAAGTTTTACGATTCGTACTTTCGGAAATCGAGTAGGTCACGCGTGCAATAAGGAAAGCGTGCGTGGGTTTGAACCCACTCACGTAGCAATTATTTGTTCATTTTTTAAAACTGACGTCAATTCGAAAAAATCTGGCGGAATTTTTTGGTCTCAAATGACGTCCAAACGTTAATTCGAAAAAAATTACGTCATTTTTTGGTCATAAATGACGTCTTGATGACGTCCAAACGTCAATTCGAAAAAATGACGTCCAAAACTGACGTCATTTTTTGGTCATCTTGCTACGTCGGCCGCCAGTGATTTTTTAAAAAAACCATGCAACGAACGTGTGTACGACTGCGAAAAGTGCCAATCGTAAAGCTTTCGTTCGAGTACCCCTAGCGTTATATTCTGTTCCCACACGCGGTGTAATATAATATAATAAAGCGTTTTATTGCTCGCCATATCAAATATCACAAAAAAATTGACGGAATAAAAAATGGCAGTTGTTATCATCGTCGCCCCTTTGACGGAAAATTATTATCATAGCCTCGAATAAATTTAAGCTATAAAGGGTACGAAGACGAATTCGCACACATTTGAATAAAACGAAAATACTCAAAATTATTCAGAATTAAGCCATCTATTTTGAAATACATGTACTAGTACATGTGTAAAAACTTAAAAATAAATAAGTTATAAATAAGTTAAACACTAAGAAAGTAAACCTAAGCCGCCCCGCCCTAATAAAAATTCATAAAATTGTGTTTTACTGTAAGCGTGTATGTTGGAATTTATGGCCGCTTCCTGCAGGATGCGCAAACGCCTTAACGTTCCTGGAATTTCGATGTAAATTTGTAATCTAAAAACGACTCAGCGACTGCGAAAAACTGCTCACACACGATGACCAGGCACAAAATCAAAAACCAGTTTTAGGAGCAGATTTTCACCAAGATTTTTGCGTAGAAGCGGATCCAACGGATTCGAATGCACGTGGTACGATGAACTTATGACCTTGACGTGACCTCGTGTTACTTTGCATTATTATTATTATTAAAATACTCGATGAAACTGAAATTTCCACGTTTTGAGGTTATTTCGGTAATATTAAGAATTAATTAATCCCAGTTTGTTTACAAATTGTGACGACTAAGAAACAATTTGACATTCTACATTGTAGAACATCGATCCGTTCTAATAAACGTACATGCGTAACATTGTAGAATATTAGCATTCTAGAACATTTTCTTTGAAATAAGCATTTTTAGAACATCTTTTTCGTTCGAATTAGCATTCTAAAACATCTTTTTCGTTGCAATTTGTATCCTAGAACATCTTTTTCGTTCTAATTAGCATTCTAAAGCATCTTTTTCGTTCTAATTAGCATCCTAGAACATCTTTTTAGTTAGAAATTAACATTCTGGAACGTTGAATCTCGAGCATTCTCGTTTCGTAACATTCTAGAACAGCTTTTTTGTTAGAATTAGCATGCTAAGGTATTTTTTTCGTTACAATTAGCATTCTAGAACATCGATCCCCTTCCAATTGACACGCGACATCATAGAATGCAATTTATTTCTTATCGAATGATAAGAATCGATATATTCAAATCGATAAAAAAATCGATAAGAAAAATTTGGCATTTTAGAACACGGGTTGTTCTAGAACAGCTTTCTCGTTCGAACTTAACATTCTGGAAGGTCGAATCTCGAGCATTCTCGTTTCGTAACGAGATCGTTTCTTTTTACATTCATTCCCTGTGCATTTTTTGCAAATTTAATCTCGATTATTATCAATTCAAATCGAGAAAAAGATCCCAAATTTATTTTTTTGTTAATATGTACATGTAAATATTTACATGATTTACATGTAAATGGCTAGATTATACGATGGAATAATAAAATACAAAGTATTAGTTAAATTCAAAAATCAAATTCTTTTAAATTAAAATTAAAATAAAATAAAAATGTACGTGTAAATTGCTAGATTTACAGACGCCAATTCACAAATCGGCGTTTATAAGACGTATTATTTACGCTAAATAGTGAATCAAATTGAATAAAATATATAAAAAAATGTCACGGTTCGCGCCCCAGTGCTGCCGCCTATTTCTTAAATTTCTGTCAAAAAAAATAACATTTTCCCCCAAATTTACGCAATAATTTCTGTTCTATTTGGGGGCATAAAATGCGCCATATCATCGCATCCTGTTACGTCAAAAGCGGGGCTCGAACCTCTCCAACAATTTCTGCAATTTCTTATTGGGTCAAATTCATCGAAAAATTTCAAATAGAACTCGAAATAAGAATAAAAAGAACCTTGGGTAAAAGTTGGGCAAGTGACCCACCCCGGGGGCATTTTTATACTCAAAAACAGGTCTAGTGGAAACGAGGAGGATGATAATAATAGTAATAAAATTCTACGAACGCTACCTGGTTAGGACGTCGATGAAATCCCAACCAAAACCCCCAAAATCCGTTCCGAACGTCCATTAGAAGGAAAAAATAATAATAAATATTAAAAATACAACCGTTGTTATTAATGGACGTTTTAATTGCCGATTAAATGTACGCAGCGTATCGAAAAATATACGCAACGTCATCCTGGAATTGAGTCATCGTATCCCAACCAGTTGGGAAAATGAGTTCATTGGCTGATAAGCCGCGTTCTGTTTACACGCTCGACCAATCGTATGTCTGCAAATTTGAATAAATAGAAAACGTTTCGTATAAATATACTCCGATTGTTATCGACACCAACATACTTTCTACGACTGTTAGCTGGAGTGGGCTCAAATCCTAACTCGGTATTCAATTCCTGTTTCGGTAATCCTAACTCGTTAGTCCATCGCGTTTTTGATTCCGCAAAAATTGGTAAGAAAATGTCGACGCCGCTAAAAATCGTGGTTTTCTTCGGGTCGGTCCGAGAAGGACGGTTGGGATTTAGAGTTGCCAAATATGTGGAAAATCTACTGCTTTCCAAGGACTTTGTAGTCACGTTGTTCGGTAAGTTTTTTTTTACAAAAATTACAAACAAAATTTCCATTTTCAAGATTTCAAGGATTTTTCGAAGATTTTAAATTGGTTTGTTTTGTTTGTAGAAACTTATTTTACCTACTTGCATACATACGAAAACTATAAACCATAGGGATTTTTCAAAGATTTTAAAATTGTAATTTCAGATAAATAACTAAAAATTTGAAATTATTTTTTTTTCAAGAAACATCCACTTTGATTAAGTCAAAAATTGCCATTTATAAGTTTAGATACGATTGTATGATTAAAAGAGCTATACATTCGTGACTGTAAAACGAACTACTTGTAGATCTGAGGTTGTCATAGTTTCGGTTAAGTGACATTATTGTCATTTTTATTTTATCAAACGTAAAATTTCGCATATCTCAAAAGGAAAAAAAATCTTGAGTTGTGTCACTCATGAAGCTGGGGATACGATTAAAAATTGAAAATATTTCAATTGTAGGACTAAAGTTGATGACTAAATAAGTTTGGCAAATTTTTCGATGGTTTGGCCAATTTTCAACCATTTGGCGAATTTTGGACGGTTAGGAAGATTTCTAGACAGCTTTTTTTTTTAGTTTTCGACAATCTGAGCACTTTTTTTTTTTTTTTTTGGGACAATTGCCAAATTGCGCAAGATTTCGAAAATTGTCTAAAAAGTTTACATAATGTTCGAATATTAGCAAAATTGTGAAAAATTTACAAAATTTTCGACCATTAGGATAATATATAGACAAAATCCATGTCTTGATTAATAACGAAAATAATAATGACCTAGTCATGTCTTGAATAATTAATAATAAATAATCAATATTGATTATTCTTAATCTAGACTAATATTCATTAGTCGTATATGACGAACTGGATAATTTCGTATCTATTCACGCAACTGGGAAGTTATCCGACCAATTTTACTAAATTTTTGCAAAATTCTCGATATATTATCCTAAAAAAATTGAATGCGAGATTCAACTTTTCAAACCCAAAATTCATAATTTATTTTTAGCTACTGTAGATTTATTTTGATAGTGAAAAGCCTAATCTCGCATTCAATTACTCAAAAATTTGCAAAATTGTTTGTAAAATTGTCGAAAATTGCTGAGATAGTTTCCCAGTTCGTCGTTGCATATATAACTAACGAATATTAGTTACTAAGGACTGACCAAATTAGTCGTTAGTCTCGACTAATCCATCGACTTTTAACAATGCTACAAATTCTTAATTTTAGATCCAGAAAAGATGCAATTTCCGCTTTTGAAAAAGAGCATGTCCGTTTACGAAATGGAGAAATCGCAGCCTCCGAAATGGCTAGCTGACGCCTCGGACATCGTCAAAAAAGCAGATGCTTACGTCGTCATTTCGGCAGAATATGTAAATACACCTTCATTAATAATGACATTACCTCCAAAAATGTTGTCTCATTAGCTTAAGTAACTTTTACAACCTTGTACCATCGATCCAAATGTCATCACCCCATGCACCACCACCATCATTATCATTATTAATGAATGTCATTCTCGGAAGGTTGATGACATTATCGATGACCGTGTAGGGGAATTCAAATCGATCAGCCAATTTGGTAAATATTTAATTTCTATCTAATTTCAGAACCACAGCATTCCACCCGCCTTGTCCAACATGATGGATCATTTCTCCATTCCCACTTACAGACACAAACCGTGCAGCATCATTACCTATTCCTACGGTAAGAACACCTCACGTCCGGTCAAAATCTTAAATTTTTGACCCTCGAAAACTTATCGCATTCCGAGTCTCATCAAAATTATTTACATTACATAACTATGTCAAAAAGTAAAATGAAAATATTTTTAGTGATTATTTTGGAATTCTCAAATTCCATATCAAAACTGATATGGAATTTCAAACATTTCAAGTTTTCTGACTTTTCAAGGTTTTAAAAAAATTTCCCTGACTAATGATAATGTCGATATTGACACGGCCCGACATTATCCACAATTTTGCAAATTCGACACGGGACAATATTCAGTATTTTGCGAAATTTACTAATGAAAACTTTTGAAAATTTTTCAAAATTAATTTTAAAGAATTCTTAGAAATTTTATAAAATTAGCATGACTTTTTTTGTTGAAAATTTGACAAATCTATTTTCGGAAATTGTAGAAAAATTTGAAAACTTTTACTCTGAAAAGCATGAGAATTTACCAAATTTTTTCCTTGAAAGATGTTGATCTCACAAATCTGCATTTGAAAATAACTGAAGTAAAAGTTTTAAATCTCGCAAATTTTATATTACTAAAAGTTTGAAAATTTTGCAAATTACATATTTGCAAAAACATGGACAAAATTTTGCGAGTGTGTCTTCGGAAAACGGGCGATAATGTTGCAAATTTCTTCTCTGAAACTGAATTGTGGAAATTTGTACTTGGAAATTTTTTAAAAAGTTTGTAAATCGGTTAATTTCAAAATGGCGTCTGATCGATTTTTGTTTATTTTTTGGTCTAATAATGTTTATTTTGGTAAATTTCAGGTCCTTACGGTGGGGTTCGCGCCGCCATGCAGCTTCGTTCCTTTTTGGGTGAACTCGGTATGGTGACCCCTCACTTCATGTTCGCCATTCCAAATGTCCACGAAGCCTTCAGCGAGAATGGCGAGCCCAAGAGCGACGAGATGGTCAGCGGGGCCGAGCGGTCAATCAAAGAGTTGGAATGGTTCGCCAAGGCCCTCAGAACTCACCGCAAGGATCACGGAGTGCCCACGTAAAAGTGGCGCCGAAATATATGCCCCCGACTGGACAGTGGTCAGGGTGGTCAAGATGAGGAATTTGTTAACTTCACCTCGCACACATTATTGAGCTTCTATAAATGTATCGTTCATCACCTTTTTACGCGTGTATTTAAATGTAATTTAAAAAAGCGTTTAACTCCAGTTAATTTGTTGTTTGTTGTATTTAGCGTATAAAAAATAATAAATTCTTTCAGAAATTGAGTATTTTTGAGTTTGTTTTGGTTTATATTCGGAAAGGAATTTGTACTATGGATTTGCGGGCTAATTGACGACTAAAATAGTCGTTATTAAATTAAAATGACTAATTGAGTCTTTTATCGTCAATCCAATTGTAATATTAGTCCAATAAAATTTTCATTCATTTTCGAATTTTTCGACAATTTTCCCAATGTTTGACAGTTTTGTACAGTTTGGCAAATTATTCGAAAGTTGTGATAATGTTCAACAATTTTGCAAGTTTTGTACAGTTTGGCAAATTATTCGAAAGTTGTGATAATGTTCAACAATTTTGCAAGTTTTGGACAGTTTGGCAAATTATTCGAAAGTTGTGATAATGTTCCACAATTTTGCAAGTTTTGTACAGTTTGGCAAATTATTCGAAAGTTGTGATAATGTTCAACAATTTTGCGAATTTGTGATAGTTTGGCAGATTTTTCGAAAGTTGTGATAAGGTTCAACAATTTTGCGAATTTGTACGGTTTGGCAAATTATTCGAAAGTTGTGATAATGTTCAACAATTTTGAACGTTTTGGACAGTTTGGCAAATTATTCGAAAGTTGTGATAATGTTCAACAATTTTGCGAATTTATGATAGTTTGGCAGATTTTTCGACAATTTTTCCCAATTTTCAAAAAAGGTGCGATTTTTCGACAGTTTTGATAATGTTCGACAATTCTGCGAATGTTTTTCGAACTATATTTGAAATTTTCGACGGTTAGGAAGATTATTTAAGACAGTTTAGTTCTTTTTCGACAATTGACAAATGGTGACAAATTTCATAAATTTTCGAAAAAGTTGCTAAATTGCGGAAAATGTGCAAAATTGTCGAATATTAGTAAAATTGCCGAAAAATTAAAAAAATACTTAGAAAATTTCCCAGTTTCACGACTAATAAGTAACCAAATCAGTCGTCAGTCATGTTTCGATCTGAATAACAACGATTGGCTGAATTATTTGAGAACCACTGGGGTTAAAGCAGGATGCAAGGTGACTCATCCGTTATCCGGTCACTTTATAAAGTGCATAATTGGCAATGTAAAAATTGCAAAAAAGACAACACACACTGGTCAATGTACGCAATAGACAGGTGGTCACTGTACGGAGAATGTTTATGAAGGAAATTTACACTATAGAAAAAAACAAAACACTACAAAGTGGTCAACATAAACAGGTGGTCACTTTTCCAGGTTTTACTGTATTTTCAGAGGTTGGGAAACACTGCTTTTAAACTAACCCATATGGAAAAAATTTATTTCAAAATATGTTTGGTATATATGAAACATATACCAAAATTGGCCCAATTCCATATATGTTCCATATATGCCATATACTGCACATATATTATATTTTTGACCAATATAATATATATATATATAATATATGGACATATGGATACTATATTATCCATATATTGGTCGAAAATATAATATATGTGCAATATATGGAAAATATATGGCATATATGGAACATATATGAACATATATACCAAACATATTTTGAAATATATTTTCCAGATATATTTTTTTCCATGTGAGAATTCCCAACAATGATTTGTGCATAGTCATCGCCTATATTCTTATCTATACTCGTTTTCAATCTCACGAAACGAGGTTTACTCGAATCCAGTTTTTCGTTTTTTTTGGCTTATTTTTTCCCCCAAATTTTCATTTAATCTCGGACTGGGATGCATTCTGTTTTGAATTTGGTTGCACGACACCCAATTAATCGTTAATGACGTCATCGTAACGAGCGTCTGGCCCCGCCTTTCGGTTGTTCCGCACGCGAATCGTCCCATTAAAAATAACCCAAACTTATGCATTATTCAAGCCGCGAACAACAACACGGGTACTCAGACGGAGGCTTTTACGAACTGGCACACGCGGCAATGAAGTCACGTGACGCGCTCATTGGTTTAAAGAAAATTATTGGAGGTTAAATCGTTTTTTGATAAATGCGTAACTTTTTTGCACGCGTGACTGCACGACTGCGAAAGTCCAATTCGTAAAGTTTTTACCCGAGTACCCCTCACAACCTACATTTTTCTACCTTTTCACGCAGAAGTAAGCGACTTAATGACGTAATTAGTAGTTTAGGAGCTGAAGAACAGGTTACGTAGGGTCTGCCTGACTAGGGGAATTTCCCCGAGAAAATTTCATAAATATACAATTAGGAAATGCGCTTCAATTTTCCGAGCTTTTAATTGATTTTTAAATCTATGGGAATTAAAAGAAAAGACCCAAAGATCGGTAAAAAAATTCGATGAAAAATTGATGCTGAAATTGATAAAAAAAAAGGGAAGGAAATTGAAATCTAAAATTGACCTTAAATTCGTTCAATGTACTGTAGAAAAAAAAAACCATTTTTATTGAAATTATTTGATTTTTTTGGTCTAAATCTACACGTATGTCAAGAGATTTGCAAAGAAGCAAAAAGCATTTAAAACGAGGAAAACTTGATCATTTTTTCTTTAAAAATAAACAAATGTGTAATAAGGCAATAAATATACTGTATGTAATGCACATGGACATCATGATTCTAAACTTTTTTAGTTTTGTGGTTTTTTACTACATGTATTACAGTCTACGTGTATAAGTACAGTGTACATGTTCATTTAAATTTCAATCATTCGTTCTTTGTATAGTGACCAACTGTGTACAGTGACCAAAATTGCATATTTTTTTTGGTGGTCACTCTTAACAGGTTTTACTGTAAATGTACTTTTAAATGTTTTTATAAAAAATACAAAAATTCTCCTGGCTGAGACAATGTTAAAATTGACCTGTGCCAATATTATCGACGATTTTGCAAAATCGACGCATAGAAAATTTTCTATTTTTAAGTGATTTTTTTGCAAGCCCCCAGGTGCTCCATTTCAATTTAATTATACGATTAAATATAACTTATAATAAAAACAACATATACACAAATTTAAAAAATGAAATTTATCATAATACATGTATAAAACAATTTTAAAAATAAAATATAAAAAAAAATTATCTTATAAGATACCTGGGTAAGTAAAAATAAGTACAAACTAAACTACAGTGCATGTTTAAATGTTTTTATTTTCGCTTTTTTTTTTAAACCCATTCCCATCGATGAACTTTCTATTTTACGAACATTATTTTTTTTTTTGAGGGGGGAAGGGAGGGGGGGGAAGAGAAATGGCCGAAGGGGACTCCTAAATGTTCGTAAAAACGAGAGTCGACCGTAAAAGTGAAAGTTGCCGCAATTTTTAACAT
>JAQGAO010003602.1:0-16688 GCA_034697705.1 Ommatoiulus sabulosus | reverse complement strand
CTATTTTGCATCCTTCAAGTACTTCCTGTCTGAATGACCTTGAAAACGTGGTCAAAGGTCACATATTTTTGCACTATAAATTGCGCAACCCATGGTTCCAATATGTCCCTTGAACAGAATGTTCATTTTGTCCCCCGTTAAGAAACTTTTTTTTTGGGGGGGGGGGGGGAGGGGGGTGGTTAACAGACTTTTTATTCACGCTGTATAGAAATTATTAGTTTTCAAATTAACTTGTTGTTAGTTAAGTAATACTACAGGGTGGTACAGAAAGGATGGGCCAGTGCTTATCGTTCTTATCTCATGTGCACTATCGAAATGACATTTTGTGGATCTGTAGAATGGTTAGGGGGCCGTCTTCACATGTCACCGTGGCTGCCCTCGGACCAACTGTTTAAGATCACCACGATATTTACTTCTACACCGTGCTTCCTGCATTACCAGTGTAAAGTTGGAAGATGTAGTGCGTCGAAATAGTAGTTAAATGGCTCCTTTTGCAACATTAAATTATCGGTCGCCAAACAACAAATCACCCCCTAACCATTCTATGCACATCTATGGAATGTCATTTTGATCGTTCTGTACCACCATGTATAATGACTACGATGATACGTCTTCAGATTGAATTTCTGCAGATAAGTAATTTAAATTAGAATCAAGCTTTCAAAATATCGAAATACAAAGTCAAACAACAAAATTCAATTGGTGATCTAACATACAGTATTTTGTTTCATATATCAGATAAAATAACTTTTCGTACTTTTATCATTTGGCATCTTTAACATTTAAAACTAATTAATTAAGGCATTTTCGAAAAATTCTAATATTCGTCAATTTGCTACATGTTAGTGATACTGACCTGTGCATATTTTACCTCCCATCGGAAATTGGCATTGACAAAAATACTTTTGATCCTGTAACGTTCCCACAACATTACAAATGCCCCTATTTTGACATGGATTGGGATTGCAAGGGTTCTTGAAAGCTATAAGAAAAATGTATTTTAATGCATTAAACGTATCGTTAGTGACAGTTTCACTTCAATACAGGGTCAATGTACAAAATGTCACACTGACCTGTGCAGTGTTGTCCTTCCATAGGGGCTACACATTGACACAAATAATGTTGATTCTCTAATGGTCCCGTAACTTTGCAAATGCCATTATTTTGACATGGATTTGGATCACAAGGATTCTTGAAATCTATTCCAAAAATGTATGATAAAGCATTAAACATCATTATTGACAGTTTTACTGCAGTCCAATATCAAAGTTCAAATGTGATACCGACCAGTGCAGTTTTTTCCATCCATAGGGGCTTCACATTGACACGAATATTCTTGATTTTTTAATAATCCCATAACATTACAAATGCCACTATTTTGACATGGATTGGGATTACAAGGATTCTTGAAAGCTGTGCGAAAAATGTATGTTAATACACCAAACATCATTATTGATAGTTTCATTTCAGTGCAATCTCAATGCACAAAATGTCACACTGACCTGTGCAGTGTTGTCCTTCCCTAGGGGTTACACATTGACACAAATAATGTTGATTCTCTAATGGTCCCGTAACTTTGCATATGCCATCATTTTGACATGGATTCGGATCACAAGGATTCTTGAAATCTATTCCAAAAATGTATGTTAATGCATCACACATCATTATTGACAGTTTTACTTCAAGTTCAGTGCAATATATCAATGTACCAAATGTGATACAGACCTGTGCAGTTTTTTTCCTTCCATGGAGGATTCACATTGACACAAATATTCTTGATTTTCTAATGGTCCCGTAACATTGCAAATGCCATTATTTTGACATGGATTCGGATCACACGGGTTCTTGTTATCTGTTCCAAAATATTAGCTATATTAATGCTTCGAACAACATTACTAACAGCATTTCTTTTCAATGCACAATTTGGTTGGCTAGGAGTCAATATTTGGTCAATATTTGGTTAGTACTTATGACATTTTTACAGACTTTTTAAAGTACTGGTTTTTTGTAAATCCTAAATCCAAAGAATCTTGATGATGAAAACGATAAGTTGGTATTTAAAGTATTTTCTCTCATTAAGTTTATTTGTATTTTTGCAATTGTATTATAGGGCTTTTTTTTCTTAAATTCATTCGAACACAAGATAGCGTGCATTGTTAAAACATCACATTAGCTGTGATGACATTACCTCCAACTGTTCAAGAATCTGTATCATGTAGACGTCGTCCAAGTGTGCTAGTAGCTGTTCCAGAAATAAATGATAAATATATTTTAGAGAAATGAGAATATTGAATTGAGAGCTTGTGGTACATATTTGCTCTTGATTTTTCATTTAAACATGACTTTTACAGGTACATCTACAAAGTGCAAGTAGGGTTTATTTCTTTGAACAGTTTTAAGAAAAATCTTGATTGTAAATCCTCTTAAAGATCATCAAAATTGAGCTAAGCTGCGATTAAAATTGTGTAATTTTCAATGATATTTTGTTGCAAAACAAGTTATTATGTTTTATTTATAACATAGAACTGCGTCTTTCCTCGTGTTTGGTAGGTTTGTTAAAGAATTTCGAATGTCCCAAAATGGAAGATATTATAGTAATTGATGACGTCATAAATTGAAATTCTGATGAATGACGTCATTCGTTAAAAATTCTTTTGAATGACTTCAGTCGTTAAAATGCTGATGTATGACGTCATTCGTTGACGTTCTGATGCATGACGTCACTCGTTGAAATTCTATTGTATGGCCTCATTCGTTAAAATTCTGATGGATGACGAAATTTATGACAATTCTGATAGATGGATGACAAAATTCATGACAATTCTGATAGATGGATGACAAAATTCATGACAATTCTGATGGATACAGTAACATAATCCATGACAATTCTGTTGGATGACATAATCCATGACAATTCTGTTGGATGACATAATCCATATGACAGTTCTGATGGATGTCGTAATTTATTAAAATTCTCAAAAATTGATGCCATTCCAAAAATCTGATTAATCGTTTAAATTTTGACGAATGACGTCATATTGCTTGAAGTTGTTACAATTAACCCGAATTTTTTTAATATACCGTATGCTTGGAAGGCAATGTTAGATGCTTGCTACTTTTTTTTCTAAAATTTTAAAAATAGCTTGGAGCAGACGAAACATAACATGTGGGTAAATACGTTTAGAAATTTGAAACCTTTATAAAATAACGTGAGCATGGAATTGTGTTGCAAATGTGTTAGAACTATTAACATCAATTGAACAATTATAATACACTTTAATACTACTTCACGCTCTTTGAAGCATTGTTAAAATTGATCACTTACCAGAGGGCAACTTGTTAAAAAATATCAATTGGATAATTGAAGGGTTGTAATGGTAGTCCACAGCGATGCCATTTTTTCCATTGGTCGATATATTGCTGAACAAGGGTTCCTGCTGGATGATAGTGGTCAATGGTCCACCAGCGTGTATTTCATTCTTTGGAATATTTTCTGCCAAGTTAAATGTCTTTTTTATTTTTTGCAGTATGTCAGTTGTCATCTGAATTGCCTCGTTTCCGACGATTAAATCGCTTAATTGTTCTGAAATCAGGTTTTATTCAAAATTTAAATTTTACCTAAAACGTGTGTAGAAAATGTTCCAAAAATAACCCTAAAGTATGTTCCTTTAGAAATTACAAAACTGTCCGTATTATTCTATCTTTTAAATACAGTATAATGAAAATCTAATTTTTAATACTGTGTGATTTGTCATTTTTAAAAGTCATTTTTTATGCCTAAAAAGTGTTATAATTTGAAATTATTATAACAAAATATTGACTATTATAATGAATATAACTTAGATCAA
The DNA here is from genome assembly GCA_034697705.1 of Ommatoiulus sabulosus. NCBI lineage: Eukaryota > Metazoa > Arthropoda > Diplopoda > Julida > Julidae > Ommatoiulus > Ommatoiulus sabulosus. The sequence goes on along the minus strand of JAQGAO010003602.1, from coordinate 12,840 downwards.
AAACACGTGTATAAATGCTACGCAAATTTAATAATGAAAATGTTTTATACTTTACAATTATTATAACAGAATACAAACTAATATAATAAATATAAATAGAATCAGCAACACATGTATAAATTCATGTACAGTATACGTAAGTAATAGATAATTTCAATACATTTAATGAGCTTTATACACTTATGGATCATATTTTGAAACTTGTTTTATTTATCTTTTAAATGTTAGTTTTGTAATTATTTTGACATTACTAAATATCCTCGCTTCGTATTTTTAAATAATAGATTTATAAGAAGACAATGATTTAGTAAAAGTTGTTTTTGTGGGAATAATATTTCTGAGACTGTTCAAAGATTTCAATTCCAAACTATAAATATTAGATAAGTTTTATATTTACCTGCTTGATCTGACACTTGTTCGAAGCCTTGTTTAATGATGAAATTCGTTGTATTTCCATCAATGTCTGTGTTGTTTGGCATCGCAAGTGCAGCATTGTAAAGTAAATATGTTAAGACGAATTGAAACAACATTTTCGGTGGAAATTTGGGACGTTGATGATTATTGTTCGTTAGTTTTTCTTCTTTATATGTTTCATTTTAAGGATGTAAATTGATATATTCTGTGATTCGTTCGCATTAATCCATTAGTTCCTGGTCTTCTTGTCCAATTTAGAAATGTTTTATGCTCATTATCTCTTCGTCATTTGTTTTTTTAAAATCTAAGTGCAGAGTCTGTACGGTCTTCTTGTAATTTTTTTCTTCTTTCTCAGTAGTCGTATTGGATAGCTGTATTAAGTAACTAACACCATCTCAGCCATCTGTTAACTGGCTTTGCATGAAATTTATTGCTTTTTATAATTAAGATTCAAAGTATTCATCGAGGCAGTTTCTTGGAAATTTTGTCTTCCTTCTCAGTAAACTCAACAGATAATGCTGATGGATTATTATGTAGTGTAATATATTTTATTGTATATTGAATACAGTTCAAACTCGTATTATATTCCCTGTTCATTTGCAATGCTCATTGCATGATCAAATACTAAATAGATTTTAAATCTGCTTGGTATGGTTATTAAATAAATGCTTCGATTTCATTATTTACTACATTACATACCTTTAAAAATAAATAGAATATGGCCGAATTCTTAAGAAATGCAGTACAAAGTATATGCATGTATATCCCTAAAATAATCATTAGGGATTATTTGTAATAGTCCGATTAATTGCATTTTATAATATTGAAATCTTACAACTAAAAATAGTTGCTTCGGTTACTAACTTATTTCAAATATTTCATGTGAAATTTGTTTTATTATTTGATAGTTTTGAACATACATTTGTTACATTTTCGAGTCATTAAAGTCATGTTTAAGGATCGAAAATGTTTTTAATTTGCTTCTGTCAAACCTTAAAAATTACAAAATTCAACGAAGATTTTGTAACAAATACTAAATGTTGGAACGTATTTTTTAGAAATCGTAAATAATGTATTATTTACACTGTAGGTACCAATTAGACTTTTGATACATTGTCATTTCTCTTCATTGAAAGTTTCAAATGAAAAACCAGCAGTGTCCAAATATCATTCAAACAATTTATTCAATAAGTTTGATCACTGTAAATAAGAAAAAATACAAATTTCTGGAATAAAACGTATTTATATTTTTATACATTATTTAAACGGACTAATACAATGTATATAAATGTATGTTGGTGTATTGCGAATATTTTAGCTTATTGATTAGGCATATTTTATTTGTATTGTGAAATAATCTACACAACATAATAGCACGCTCCAGATCGAAAATATGATTTTATTTTCAGTTTTAGTTGATATTTTAATTTTTGCATTGCTAGTCAAGTTTAGTTCGTTTAAAAAAGAAAGCGTTTCTTAATGTATAAGTAATTTTTTTTTTCGAAAAACATACTTTCTAGTTTAAATTTCAATTCAATTTCATTCAATTCTTTACCCTGCAGTCAGAAGATTAGTACCATTTGGCAGGGGGGATCCTTAATTAGTGATGGATCCCAACACTACAATTTAATTATATTTCCCGTAACTGGGACCTTAACGAGGAGGATGGGATGGGATGGGATAGGAAAGGAAAACGGTAATTGTATTATGAAATACTTGTTGGTGGAATTTGATTAATCTACAAAAAATATAATCACATTGAATTTTTTCCAATTTCAAATAACTTTTTAAATTTCATCATCTGATTAAGAGTTGTGAATATAGGGAAATGTCCAATTGGCCAGACTTGTTATTTTACGGTGTTCTAAAAAAATGACCGAAAATCCTCACAGTAACTCAGATATGATAACAAGGGAAAATCGTTTAAAAGTTTTCTCTAAATATTACAAACTGAACGACTTACCACAAATTGGGTACGCACCATACATGCACTCTGTTTGATACCAAGCAAAATTTAATGTTGAACATAGATAGACGCAGTCATCGAAGGTCAAGGGTGCCCATGGTTTGTGTTTTGCCTTCAAAACAGAGTATAATTAAAATCTAACTTTTAATACTGTATGATTTGTCATTTTTTAACACTTTTTATTTGTTTATTCATGTGTATAAATAAAATGGAAAAATTGACATTATAAAAATATCTAGTTATACATGTATATCAAAGTTGCGTTTTTCCATGAATAGGATTCTGCAAATATGGATTTTTTTAAGATATAATATTGTTCATGGTATTTTATATATACCTTTTATTATTTTATATTCTGTTATAGTAATTGGAAAACATAAATGTTTTTTTATAAAAATAATTTTTTTTAATATTAAATTTGCATAGCATTTATACATAGACTTTTAATAATAAAAAGGTGTTATATTTTGCAAAAATGTACACACGTAGAATGCGTTTCGTTAATTTTTTGACATTGCTAAATATCATCGCTTCTTATTTTCAAATATTAGATTTATTTGAAGACAATGCATGATTTGTTAAAAAAAATCAATTTTCCATAAATATTGGATTCTGCAAGGATGTATTTTTAAAAATATATATTTTTTTATCTTAATTATTAACATTAATTATGTTAGTTTTTATTGTTATAATAATTGTAAAATTTAACTGTTTTTTATCAAAATAAGTTTTTTAACTTTAATTTTGCATAGCATATACATGTATAAGTTTTTAATGATAAAAAACAGTGTTATATTTTACAATTACTATAATTGGAAACAAACTAATATAATAAATACTGTATAAATGAGATCAAAAACACATGCATGTATTCGTGTATGTATTACAAGTAGATAATTTTAAAACATTTATTGAGCGTAATTTAAAACTTGTTATTACTCTTTCAAATTTTAGTTTCGTTAACTTTTTAACATTGCTAAATATCATCGCTTCTTATTTTAGAATAATATTTTTCTAAGAAGACATTATGATTTGGTAAATTTTTTTTGGGGAATTGTATTTCTGACACTGTTCAACGATTTCTATTACAAACTTAAAATATTAGATAATAGTTTGTTTACCTGCTTGTTCTGACACTTTTTCGAAGCATGTTTAATGGTTGTGTGGCATCGCAAGTGCGGCATTGTAAAGTAAAAATGTTAAAACCGAGTGAAACAACATCTTTAGACGAGATTTGTTCTGTCTGGCGATTTCTTTTTGTTAGAATATTGCTTCTTATATGTCTCGACGTGAGGAAGTCCGTTAAAATATCTTTGATTCGATCTCATTTATACAATAATTTTCCTCTTTTTTGTATTAAACCTTATGACTTTGCGTAAGTCATTATTTTTTTGCCGTTGGTTAAATGTCATGGCTTTTTTAAATAAAAATATCCATGTTTGTTAGGAGTTTGCTTTTTATAAATCTCGATCTGAGGAAGTCAGTTGAAATATCTTTGATTTCGATCTCATTATGCCATAATTTAAATTCTTTCAAGTTCATCTTATATAAACCTTATGATTTTGTGTAAGTCATAATTTTTTTCGCCGATGGTGAAATGTCACCGCTTTTTTTTAAAATAAGGATATCCAATTTAGATATGCAGGTTCTTAGAAGTCTTAAGTTTCCAGTTATTTTTAATTTCGCCAGATTATTCTGATTATTTCGAAAATGCATATTTTAATCCCTGAACAAATGTCAAGTAGGCCTCCAATATGTACTAAATTACTGCGAATGCTTTAAAAATAAATAGATTTATTTAGAATTCTGCAATAAGTGCTAACTAACAATGCATTTTTAAATCTGTCACCACGAATTAATTTGGTAAATTTAAGATATGTGACTTAGTGAATTATTTGCGAAAATGACATAATGAAATTATTCTATAGACAACAAAACTTTCCACACAAGTTATTTTAAAGATATGTTACGTTTATTTTGAACTAACTAATAGGCCCGGCATTGCCCGGGCTGTATTTACCGACAGCGACGAAATAGGCTTAATGAACGAATGAGTTACGAATTTATGATTTCCCAAAATTGGTCTCCCCCTGTCCTCATTGTGTCCGGTCAATTTGGACGTCCTTCTTGAATGACCCCTAAGCCAACCACATGCTTTCTTCTTTTTATATATAGATACATCATGAGCAAAGAAGTATGATTGTGCAATTGACGTGAATTTATACAGAGGTATAGCATAAATAATGTCTCCAATTTGAAACACATTAAACTCACTTGTAATAAAATTCGGATTCAAAAAAACTGTTGACAGTTGTGATAAAGTCAAAACGGATACATGTTGGGACAACATCAATGAGTTAATCTTATATTTCTAGTAACAAGACTTAATTATGTGCAGGCTTGATCGATCGTTTAGTTTTTTAATGCTGTTAAGACAAAACAATTATGATTGTTGATGTAAGCGACAAATTGTCCACTGACCAACTTATTTTTTGGCATTTTTTATTTGTTTGCATTTTACGTATTAACAGTTCTGCTATGAGCTTTATTAGGTGACAGTTTAATCAGTTTTAGATTTCAGTTGATTATTATGTCTAACTCATTTAACATCCGTTTGATTTTCTTGAATACTTCACGATGTTATTATGGCAACAATGTTAATAGCATCAATGACAGGTAACTAAATCCGCTATGCTTTAATACACCTACAGCTTTAATACAGCTTTAATATGCTTTAATACACCCCAATACACCTACACACATGTAGGTGTATTGGGGCACATTTTAGGTTACAAAGTTTAGACACATTGTATTTGTATTATTAAATTAATCGACACGACTTAAATGCGAGCTTCAAATCAAAAATATAATTTTATTTTCAGTTTTTTCGTTTATATTTTAATTTTTACATGGCTAGTCAAGTAGGCCTACATTTAAAAAAAACACACGCTTTTCTTAAAGCAATTATGTTTTTCGAAAAGTGTACTTTCAAGTTTATATTTATATTATCAAATACTTGTTGATGGAATTTAAATAATCTACAAAAATATAACTGCATTGAATTTTTTTCCAATTTCAAATAACTTTTTTAAAATTTTATCATCAGATAAAGATTTGTGATTTTTGGGAGAGGTTCAATTTGCTCGATTTGTCATGTTATTTTACATGATTCTAAAAATGGTCGAAAATGCTCACAGTAATTCGGATATGACGACACGGAAAATCTGTTGAAAATTCTTCATACCATTGAAAATCCAGACTAAAACATTGCCAGACGCAGTCATTGAACACATAGTCATTGAACACATCTGTTTACCCATGGTTGGAAACTTCCCAGTGAACTTCCATCATTCCAATGGAACTTTCCATTTGCAGAATTTTTTCGAAGTCCATTGTAGTAACACTTTTTAGTGCCAAGGTGCATTTTCCTCAAAACTGCTTTGACAAATTCGTTGGTTTCTTTGTCGGGTATTTTCACCAATGTCATGTTTTTCTTCTCACAATAACGTTTGATGTCATTGAAGTTACGTTGTTCGTCGGAAATGCAAATCATGACTAAATTTTTATTTTGGGAACATTCTTCCTTGTCAGATTTAAGATCTGAAACGACTTGATTAACCCTCAGATGGTTACGTTAAAAAAACACTTTCTGGCTTACCTAGGGGTTTCCGAGACATTATATTTAAAAATCTAAAAATGGTACTTTGTTGTTTAAATACATTAAACTTGATCTATTACATCGTTTTTATCATTTTTATTCAAAAGAATTTTTTTGTCAAGAAAAAACTACAAAATCGTATGAATATATTTGCTGACTTTGTTTTACCTAGGGTGTTTGAAACCCTGACCTCTATGAAATGGCGGGAAAACATTTGTGAGTCGATTTCTTGACATATATCTAATTTTCAACTATATTTAGGAAAAGTCACGAAATTTCATAGCTGAAAAAAATTTTAATAACATGTTATAGGTCAATAAAGAGGGCGGGGGTCTGAAACACCCCCTAGGTAACCATCTGAGGGTTAAACAAGTTTTAAGAAAATAATCTAATTGTATTAATTCAGAATGTCCCATATGTCAAATTTTTGAACATGAGAGGTTTTTAATGAATGCATGACGTCGTTCATTGAAATTCTGATCTTCATTCAGTAAAATTCTGACGAGGACGTAATTCAGTAAAATTCTGACGATGACGTAATCCAGTAAAATTCTGCCGATGACGTCATTTAGTAAAATTTTTGCCGATGACGTCATTCGTTAAGTCTGCCGATGACGCCATTCGTTAAGTCTGCCGATGACGCCATTCGTTAAGTCTGCCGATGACGCCATTCGTTAAGTCTGCCGATGACTTACACACGACTACAAAATGGACGCGTTTTCTTCTTTATATATATGCCTTAAGACTGTAGTTGATGCTAAACTAATATGTAATTACTATAAATGTATCATCCTATCGTGTTCATTTTTGTGTAGCTTAATGCACTTTTCAAACATTCAATAAAATTAATTTTGGCTACATTTTGTAATGGAAACAGCTGAGATTTCCAATAACGAAGATTTTGAAGAAGTTAACGTTTTTGGAAAGTGATGATGAAAAACGGAAATCTGACAGACTATATAAAACTAGTGTATTATTCTTATATTTCCCACTTTTTTATTTAGAATGTGAATTACATTGTACTTCTACTCATTTATGATAAGCAATTAACCTTGTGTGAAAATGGTTCAAGTGAAAAAAAACTTTGTAAAGAACAAGTAAAACATAACTTCCAAACTATAGCTTATTATACTTGCTAATGAATAGTCATCCTTTTTGTTAGAAGTAGGCCTAATTATTAAAGCCATTACTGCAAAAACATTGGATGGTTCAGGGTTTTATTTTCTGTTAAACAACAGTTTTAGAACATTGTTGGTTTATTTATTAAGATAATCTGAAATGCAGTAGCATCCAAATAACATTACTACAGATATACATGTAGTATCGCTATCATTTGAATTTGACACTAATGATTACATATCTTCCATTGAAAATTCTCTTCCACATAGGGAATACCATTTTATGTCGCAAGGGTTGACGTCCCATTTAAAGTCGAAATGACCTCGTGTAACAACGCATTTACCCGGATCATTTGGTCTTTCCCAAGGTTGATATTGTTTGAGTGGACTTCCATCAGTCCATTTGAATTTGCGATTGTCTTCAGTCTCACTTTGAAGTCCGATGAAATAGCCTGAATCCGCATGATTGTTACCGCGGTCATATAGATGCAAAATTTCTTTGATGAAATCGTCGGTTGGTTTGTCGGGTATTTTGACCAATGACATATTTCTTATTTCGCAGTAACGTTTGATTCCATCATAAGTTCTTTTTATTTCGTCACCTATGCAAATGACCAAACTGTCCTTTTGGTAACATCTCTCTTCGCTGGATTGAAGTTCTGCAAATAAAGCCATTAATGAAATCATGTTGTTTGATTTTTTTTACGTAAACTACGTCTATTCCCCGACTTTAGCGGTCCCAAGACCGCGAAAGCTAGGAAAAGTCAAGGAACTTGAAAATTTCTGGAAAAGACAGAAAATTTTAGAGAAATTCAACGATTTACCGTTGTCAGAATCCAAAATTAATGCTTCAACGTGGTTAAAAAAACTTCCAGTAAAAATTTATAACATTTTGAACAATTTCCGGAGACAAACTTGCAAAATATTCTATGTTTTTCGAGCACTAATTTTCAAAAAATTTCAAATGTTTTCGAGTGTAGATTCGTAACGTTTTGAGCAGTCTCCGAAGAGAAATTTAGAAAATTTTTAACAAAATCTGAGGACAAATTTGCAAAATTATTAATCTTTTCAGAGTTCAAATTTTCAAAATCTAAAGCTCTTTCCAAGTAAAATTTTTTGAAATTTTCAACCCTTTCCGAATGAAAATTTGCACAATTTTTCAAGTGTATTCATGCTAATTTGGCAAAATTGGCACATGTCAATTTTGTCGTTGGTTAAAGAATCTTTATTAAAAACCTGGAAAAGTCGAGAAAGTTGAATATTAAATTTCTGAGGGAACCCTGTGTACGGCATTCAATAAAATTCTGATGATGACGTCATCATTTATTATACCCTTGGTTTTTTTACGTTCCTTTACACTGTTTTGTTCATGTCAACCGAAAAAAGAAAGAAATTATTAATTGCGACCAATGAAACATTTCGACGTATTTTCATTTTTACAAATTAATCAAACGTGATTTAAATTGTTTTTAATTGTAAAGATGTGATTTCTTTAAATTACTTAGTGTTTACCTGCATTGGTTCAAGTTTAAAAATTTCTTCAAGAATATATTATTGTACGTTTATATTTTCAATACATGTAAGTTTTTTTAAGTATAGTTACGATTAAAAACAAAATACTGTATATGGAAACTATGTTTGCAAATGTAATTCTGCCTTTGAAACACAGGTATTTTAATGTCAGTGAAGTGCCTTTTATTTAAATAGTAATATAAAATAGAGAAAACCATATCAAAGTTAAAAATAAAAATAAACAGTTCTTGAATACAATTTTTTCAATAATAAGTATTTAAGGCATAAAACTAAAATGTTTTAAAAAGTGTACAGTATACGCTCAATTAATTACTTTAAACAAAAAAATAAATAAAAAAACTTACTTGAACAATGTTTTCCTTCCATGGGATACTGGCATTTGCAGGAATAATCTTCGTTTTCTGATTCCAAACATCTGCCGCCATTTTTGCAGGGATTGGGAATACAAGGATTTTCTGGTCGTTCTGTAAAATAAAATATAATGTTAAATGTGAGTAACTTACGTATGCTCGTAAGAAAAATGTAGCTTTCACGTTTCTACACCGAGATAAACAATTATTTCAAAAAGTTGCACAATTTTACGCTGCCAGAAAATTGTGCGAATTTTATGATTTAATTTCAATATTATTTGCAGAATGATTATCAGCAATATTATTTTCATTATCGAAGTGTTTATAATAATTTGTAGGCATTGAAGATACGGAACCTTTGAAGATTTAAATGACTTCAATTCAATGTTGGTTTATGAAATGTGACAAATGACCAATGCAGTTTTTTATTATCAATCTGAGTTTGATTTAGACAGAAAATGTATATTCTTTCCTGTTCCCACAACGTTATAAATATCGTAGTTTTGGCTGGGATTTGGCTTGCATTAATCCATAAATTGTTTGATATATTTTTAAATCGTTAAAAAACGACACTTTTACTGAATGTAGGCCAACTTAATTGGAACGTACATTTCTTACGATTGGCATAGTTACACGCCTGACCGGGTAATAATTATGTTACGTTAAAAACGAGTGAAAATTCACAAGCCTCCACTCAACAATATGGATTCAATACGGAAATTCAAAACTCTACTGTCTATATTGTACAGAGTGAACGTTAGATAAAGTGCTTTATTTTTGAAAACGTTTTTTCTTCTTCTTCTAAATAGAGTATAATTAATATCTAATTTTTAATACTGTATGATTTATTATTTTTCTACACTTTTTATTTGTTTATTCATGTATATGAATAAAATCAACTATCTGTTACTTAAATTTGATGATGGATCATCACATTATCTGAACACCTTTAGAACATGTGATTTCGGTGTAAACTAGCTTCTGAAGAAGGCAAATGTAGTGTCAAACCGTTGAGCAAAATAAAGAAAAACTGAGTTTTGGGGGTAATAAAGTCTTCATATTAAAATATTATATTATCCAACCGTCTGATGGATGACATAATCCATTAAAATTGCGAAACGTACTGTACTTAATTCGTGAAGTTTTATCACGATTGACGTCATTCTTTAAAATTTGTAGGAATGACGTTCTTCGTTAAAGTTCTGATGAATATTGACGTCATATGCTTGAAGTCTTTAAAACTCATAACTGTTTACATATCGTAAATAACTTTAATACACTTTAGTACTATATTCACGCTCTTAAAAGCATTGTTGAACTATATCACTTACCAGAGGGTGAGTTGTTTACAAATATCAATTGGATAATTGAAGGGTTGTAATGGTTGTCAACAATGATGATATTTTTTCCATCGGTTGATATATTGCTGAACAAGGGTTCCTGCTGGATATTAGTGGTCAATTGTCCACCAGCTTGTATTTCATTCTTTGAAATATTTTTTTGCAAAGTTAAATATCTTTTTCACTTTTTCCGGTATGTCAGTGGTCATCTGATTTATCTCGTTTTGGACGATTAAATCGCTTAATTGGTCTGAAATTTAAAATTAAAATATATGTTTCTCAAAAGTGTCAAAAACAACCCTATGTTTTTTTTTTAAAAAAAAATTAAAACTGTCTGTATTGTACAGAGTGAACGTTAAAGTGCTTTGCCTTTAATACATGTATATAGTATAATTAAAATCTAACTTTTAATATTGTATAATATGTCATTTTTTACCCATTTTATTTGTTTATTCATGTAAATGAATGAAATGGAAAAAAATACATCATTAAACATATTATCTAGTTATACATGTATATCAAAGTTGCGTTTTTCCATAAACGTGGCATCCTGAAAGTATGGATTTTTAAAAGATATAATATTGTTTATGGTATTTACATAAATCTTATATTATTATATATTTTGTTATAATAATTGTAAAATACAACATTGTTTTTTTATTAAAATAAGTTTTTTAACATTAAATTTGCATAGTATTTATACATACGTTTTTAATAATAAAAGTGTTATATTTTGCAAAAATATACACTCGCAGAAATAAATTGTGTAAGATAATTTTAATACATTTATTGAGCTTATAATACGTATCGTATTTTAAATCATTATTTTTCCTCTTAAAGTTTAGTTTCGTTAATTAATTGGCATTGTTAAATATCATCGCTTCTTATTTTTAAATAATAGATTTTTAGAAGACAATGATTTGATAAGAGTTGCAATTTTCCATACGTATTGGACCTGCATAGATGATTTTTTTAAAACTATATAATTTATCTTATTTACATTAATTTTATTAGTTTGTATTGTTATAATAATTGTAAAATGTAATTGTTTTTATTATTAAAGTAAGATTTTTAATTTTATTTTTGCAAAGCATTTATCCTATAATGGGATACAAACTAATATGGTAAATATAAATAGATGAAAAAAACATTTGTATATGTATTAAATAATTTTAAAACATTTATTAAGCGTAATTTAAAACTTGTTTTATAAGAAGACAATATAATTTGGTAAAAGTTGCGTTGTTTTGGGAATTATATTTCTGACACTGTTCAAACAATTCTATTACAAACTTGAAATATTAGATAATAGTTTATATTTACCTGCTTTTTCTGACACATTTTCGAAGCTTTGTTTAATGATAAAAGTCGTTGAATTTCCCTGGTTGTCTGCGTTGTGTGGCATCGCAAGTGCGGCATTGTAAAGTAAAAATGTTAAAACCGAGTGAAACAACATCTTTAGACGAGATTTGTTCTGTCTGGCGATTCCTTTTTGTTAGAATATTGCTTCTTATATATCTCGATGTGAGGAAGTCCGTTGAAATATCTTTGATTCGATCTCATTTATACCATAATTTTTATTTTCCTGTTTTTCGTATTAAACCATATGATTTTGCGTAAGGCATTATTTTTTGCCGTTGGTTAAATGTCATGGTTTTTTTTAAATAAAAATGTCCATGTTTTTTAGGAGTTAGCTTTTTATAAATCTCGATGTGAGGAAGTCAGTTGAAATATCTTTGATTTTGATCTCATTATGCCATAATTTCCATTTTCAAGTTAATCTTATTAAACCTTATGATTTTGTGTAAGTCATAATTTTTGTCGCCGTTGGATAAATGTCACCGCTTTTTTAAAATAAGGATTTCTAAGTTAGATATGCAGGTTTCTTAGAAGTCTTAAGTTAGTTTTCTGTTTTTTGTAATTTCGCCAGAATATTACGATTTTTTCGAAAATGCATATTTTAATCCTTGAACAAATGTCAAGTAGGCCTACAATGTATACTAAATTACTGCGTATGCGTTAAAAATAAATATATTCAATCATCAAATTTATACAAACTAACAATGCATTTTTAAACCTGTCACCATGAATTACTTTGGTAAATTTAAGAAATATGGCTGTGGATTATTTGCCGAGCATAATGAAATTATTCCATTAACAGAAAAAATACCCTTTTAAAGGCTTTCATACAAGTTATTTTAAAAGATGTGTTACGTTTAATTTGAATACATCATCATGGGCGTAACCAGGATTTTAGGGGGGTCAGTCATAGAATAGGAATGGTGGACCTTACCGCTACAGTATACCTAAGTAAACAGTAAACGTGTCAAGTTTTGCAAATTTGAACTCGGTAAAACGTGGAAAATTTTGCAAATTTGAACTCGGGGAAAACGTGGACAATTTTGCAAATTTCAACTCGGGAAAACTTGGACAATTTTGCAAATTTGAACTCAGAAAAACG
>JAQGAO010003601.1:0-16689 GCA_034697705.1 Ommatoiulus sabulosus | reverse complement strand
ACATTTTTACTGACATTTACTGACACATTTTCAAATCCCTGACATTTACTGACTTTCCAGAAAGTGGCAACCCTGGATTTAGTTTTCATTAAATTTCAAATCTCATTCCCAAGATTTGGGTTTATATATAGGTACCAAAGCTACTAACGCTCAGTTATTTTTGAAATGCTAAGTTGTAAGCATTGAAAACAATCTTCAGTAAATTCTTTTGCATTTCAGAAATAAAAATGCCATAAAAAAGTAGTGAATTTTCCCTATTCAAAAATGTCCTACTTTTCTGAACATGCTTATTATCGTTACTTGGTTTATTCATTGCATTATGCTTGCAGTATAATGAATAAGCGCCATGTCAAATTTGATAATTTCCATTACGTTCAGGAAGTAACCTTCCATAAAAAAATCAGGTTGTCACTTATGTTTGCATCAGTGCAATTAAGGTTGGAATTTTAGTTTTTCCTTCAGGTAAACTTGGCATATTTATGTGCGAGGCTCAAATCCCATACACAGAGCAATTACAAGCAACCCCTATTGCAGGATATCCTTAAACATTCTCCCTTGAACCAGTTGCGAAATAGGCTTTAAAGTTTGCATCAAAAACGTACGATGACTAAGCACATAGGATGTTTTCCACAATAAAAATGATAAGAGTAGCAGAGTGGTAAAATGTTCAGCATCACATGCAGGAGACCCCATTTCTAAACCTGGGTCAGCTGGCCTAAGTTACTCTTGTACTAATATAGGCTACGTGTGTCAGATGAGAACCCAATGTTATTTTCATAGCATGACTGCATGAGCATTCAATGGTAACATATTTTAACAATAATAACCAAAATTGAACTTCCCCCTTCCCCAAATAATTTTATCGACCATACAAATCTTAATAGCAACCAGTACAAAACTTGTACCTTTGAGGGTGTAACTAGGATTTTAAGTATTTTTTATGGATTTGTCCTGAGTAATTTTAGTCTTACTTTCCAAGCTTCTTTCCATAGTCAATGGCTTGGTTGATTAAATGTTGATACTGAGGCATATTTGCAGCCTGCAAAATCAGTGATGGATTGGTTGTGGCATCAGTGGGCTTGTAAATTTTCATGGCTATAACAATATACGTAAAAATCGATATGTGAGAAATCTGCATGCAAACATTACACGTGAACACAGTTTGATGATTGACAAAATATCAATTATGATAATTCGTTTGTATAATACTAGACAGTAATGCGCATGACCTCTAGAATCTAAATCATAGGAACTGCTGAGTAATTCAACGCTGGTTTTGTATTACTACCAATGTAACTTGCTAAGCAAGTAATTTTTTTATTCAAAATCAAGCTGAGCAGACAGGCTTAGAGCAGGTGAATGGCCTCAGATTTCCGATATCCGCTATTGAACATGTAGGTACATGTCAAAATCGATAATCTGCGTAAACTATACCCTACATCATCGATTATTTAAAAATGCATTGCACCGCAATGTTGTGTACATGTAAGTAAATCCGTGTGATATGGTATACATTTAGGTCTAATGTATATCATCAAGGTCATATATAATTGCGAAAAATCCAGAAAGACGTCAAGGACAACAAGTGGCTAGCGATGCAAAACTCTAAAATAGCAATTTAAAAACGAGACAGTAGGGGAAGAGAAAAAAAAAAAAACTGCATGCTGCAATAAAGTTCAGGAAAGCTTCCAGCTAGTCATTTCAAATCCTTTTTTGCCAAGTTTTGCACACATGGGCCCAGAAGGGGAAATTCGGATTTGGGCGCATACTGTACATACATATACCACTGTTATACTGTGATGTATATACATACTGTAGGTCTTTTAAAGGTAACAAAATGCTGGACTAGAATAATATTCTTGAATTCGAAGCTTGTGGAAACTACAGGGCTGAAAATAATCATCTGCATTTTTATTTCCAGTTTTCAAAATGTCTGAGCGTACAATTCGATCAGTAAAATTTGACACGCATTCTAAACTGATTAAAATCCTCGCGGAAATTATTAAATTAAATCAATCAAATCGGCATTGCACATATTACACGTTTGACACTATATATAATTGTCAAATCGGTATTGCACATATTACACGTTTGACATTATATATAATTGTCAAATAGGTATTGCACACATATTACACGTTTGACAAATTGACATTAATAGTCAAATCGACATTGCACATATTACACGTTAAATTGACGTTGTCAAATCTGCATTGCACATATTACACGTTAAATTGACGTTGTCAAATCTGCATTGCACTTACATATATTCACGTTTGTCGTCACGTTTGTAGTAATAATAATAATAAATAGGCATTGCACATTACACGTTTGACGTTTTCAAATAGGCATTCACATTACACGTTTCACGTTGTCAACTCGGCATTGCACATTACAGTAATACATAATCGTCAATTCGTCATGCATGCAAATTGTGTTGAGATATATATAGGTATTATGGGATTATTGTAAACTAGTACAACTGAGAGCAGTTAATTCTGAAGGTCAATAAGGTCATGGACATTATTCTTCGTTATATCTCGGACCAAGGTTATATCACCGCACGCCACAGCTATATAGCAGCTATAGATCGATGGACATTCATTTAGGTTTTATTACCATGCATGGATATTCAATTAGAAAATTCGAACGTACCTTCGAAATCGCCCGTGTCCGCAACGACGACGGTCATACCCTTCAATTGATCTAGAGCCGACATTTTCAAATTTTGTCCGAATAAATCGCAGATAAAAATGGGAAATGCGAAAACTTCGTAGATGTCTCGCGTATTTAAATGACGTTCAAGTCACGCCTAGTTTTGACCTCGGAGGTAGGCGTGACTAAAGGAGCGATGGTGGCGCCACCTATATCCGGTGTGTGGACTTCGCAGTTCGCACCTGTTCCAGGTGGGCTTTCTGACTTTGTGATGTTGCTATGGTTGTGAGAAATGTTTGTACAGTATTATAGCCAATCTACGGTTTATTGCAATCTTCAGATAAAGGTAGGTACCACGTCCATGCTATTACCATTGTGATCATAAAAGAATTATTTTTTTATGGAAATAAATATTGGCATATATATTAACCTTCCACAGAGATAAGAAAATATAAAAAGATGACAGTGACGTACACTTTGAAAGTCTCCAATGCCGCTCTATGTGGATTTGCAAAATTGTTACTGAGATGGAAAGGGAGCATTTACAAGCTGCTGTACCGAGAAATGCTTATATTTATTTTGCTTTATTATGGACTAAGTGGATTGTATCGATATGTACTAAGCGAAGATCAAAGAAGGCAAGTTGTATAGAACTGTACGACGTTTTCTGTTAGATGCAGCTATATATCGTTCATCCACCCTTGATAATCACTTTTTCTCTTTAGGATATATGAAAAGATTGTTCTTTACTGTGAAGCATTTACAGATTTGATTCCACTGTCTTTTGTTCTTGGATTCTATGTATCAATCGTGGTGGGCCGATGGTGGCAGCAATATATGAGCATTCCTTGGCCTGATAAGTAAGAAAAACTATTCAATATATGGTTAAATTATTGTGCTTGACATGTCGGCGAATGCCAAATGTACATAACCTGGAACATGACTTTGTGCAGGTCTTGTAACTCATCAATTTTTACTTTTATTCAATTATTGAACAACTATATTTTAGCATTTGCTCTATCTCCCATTTATAAAAATCTCTCTTTTCATAAAAATAAGCGTAAGAATGATTTCTTGTACTTAGAGTGGTGACTCTCATTGGGTGCCACGTTTATGGAAACGATGAAAGAGGACGCATGATTCGAAGAACTTTGGCCCGCTATCTTAACCTGATGACTGTAGTGACATGTCAGGGCATTTCTACTTCGGTTAAAAAAAGATTTCCAACAGTTGATCACATTGTTGAAGCAGGTACAATTCCAACTGTTTCATATCTCAAAACACGAAAAATTGTCATAGTTACTGCAATTGCATTTATTTTATTAATTAGGTCTGATGTCACATGAGGAAAAACAGATTTATGATGATCTGCCCATTTCTCATGGGAAATGGTGGGTTCCAGCTCAATGGTTTGCTTCATTGCTGGTTCGTTCCAGAAGAGAAGGCCGGATAAGGGATGATGTCCTCCTGAAGCAAATTTTAGATGTATAATAACGATTTTTATTATTAATTTTGGCTGAGATTCTATCAGATAAAATAATTTGATATTCTCTTAGCTGTGGATCATGTATTACAGCAAAGGTTTGTAAGATATTTCATCCACCATAGCTTGACTACTCTCTAAGGCTGTCTTGTCACTATCATGCTGACTAGCCATTGACATTGAATGGTATATCATTCATGGACGATAAATTTTAATATTTAAAAAATAAATTTTTCTATTTTGTAGGAAATGTTAGCATTCCGTGGCTGCTGTGGAATGTTATTTGCTTATGATTGGATTAGTATTCCTTTGGTTTACACTCAGGTAAATGCAAAAATTCTTCCGTTTTCAACTGAACTGAATAAAAAAATTATTTTTGGTCGAATGCCCCCAATGATAACTTTTCCACATTTTAAACAGTTGTCCGTTTTTGTTGGGATAGGTGGTCACAATAGCCATTTACACATTTTTCTTGGCAACTTTAATGGGCAGGCAGTATTTGGACCCTGAAAAAGGTTATAAAGGTCATGAAGTAGACCTTTATATTCCAGTATTTACTATACTACAATTCTTTTTTTATATGGGATGGCTAAAGGTATTTTCCTGCTTGACCATTTCTAAAACAATTTTCTTTTCCAATTATCCGTATGATGCTTGACTCCCATGATTTCCTTATGACTGAATTTTTGTGCAGGTTGCAGAACAGTTGATTAATCCTTTTGGAGAAGACGATGATGACTTTGAATTGAATTGGATTATAGATAGAAACATGCAGATATCATTCATGATTGTTGACGAAATGTGTATGAAACATCCCCCACTTGTTAGAGATAACTTTTGGGACGAATTGGATCCACAATTACCTTACACAAAGTCTTCTTTAAATTTCAAGACTGAGCCTCATTTAGGCTCGGCTGTAGATTTAAAGTAAGCTATTAATGCTGTTGTTAATTGTTGGCGTTTCATTATCAGACTAAGGCAAACATTTCCATTTCGTTTAGCGTAAATCCTACTCAAGCAACATTTTTACCAATGAATACAATTACGGAGGAAGAAGCCTACAAATGCCCAACCAATTCTTTAGGTGTATCTCAGCTGGATAATCAATTCCTGGAGTATTCTCCAATTTCAAAACGTGGCAGCATGCTGAGCCTTCATAGCATTCGTACGACTCTGCAGGATTTTAAAAGCAGTCTAACTGGCATTAATCTCGATGGTTGTGGTCAGAAATGCATTCAAAAGGTAAGTTTTATCTTTTGCTAAATAATGCAAAATAAGTGTTTTTAAGATTTCTATTGCAAACCATGTTGCATGTTTTTTTTCCCCATTTAACTAGTCAACTGCTGATCTTGGAATGAATTACCTTCAGAACATTTTATGTTCTGATGAATCAACAATTCAGAAGGTTGATATGGACAATCATTTGATTACTACATATTCCAATGTCCATTGTATGGAAGATACTAGTTCCACAACATTCGATTATAAGCAACCGCCCCAAATTCCCTACCTAACCAATTTTATGGCTGATACCACTCCTCTTCTCCAGGCACTACCTGTAAATGAAACAAGTTTAATCTGCGATGGTGGAAATAATTCCAACATTTCTGATGGGATTGTATGGCAGACCAATGAAGCTATTACTCAGATAAGTGAAAATAACGTCAATTTTAATGCCCATTTTATAAGTGAGCCTTGGGTGCAAGACCATCCCAAATGTGAAGGTAATCAAATTGCAGGAAGTACAGGGTCCTATCAGTTACTGAATTCTTTTAATTGTCAAGATTTGCCTTTGTCGGATATTGGTAGTTCTAGCAATGAAAGCACTGTTAGTAGCGTTGCAGAATTACTGTCTCATGTTGCTGAATGACAACTTCTCGCTTTTCAATCTCATTAACGTTTGCACAAATATGGGATATCTAGTCATTCCCTGTATACTTTATTCCCTGTAGTTTATATAAACTACCAATTAAGTTAATGATTTCACCATTCCAATTTTTCTTTTAAACTTTTTTTTTAATTTATATTTTTTAAAAATTGTTACCACCAGATGTGAGTCGAATAATTGACTACATGTTGTTCGTTTGCTGTGTATCTAATTGTTGCACTGCCTTTAAATTTTTGAAGAATTTATACATTCCTTAATTTACAGTATTTTTTTAATTTTCTCTTTCCAAAGTTATTGTCTAGTCATATTTTCATTCAATTTTGGGAAAAATTATTAAAATACATCAGCAATTTTGAAATCTGAAATTATCATTGAAAATATCACTTTTAATACTTCGAATTTTATCAAATAACAAGTAAAAAAACTTAATAACTATGCTAGAAGCTCAATTATTTTTTTTAATGAATAGAATAATGAAGAAACGATCATGTTTCTCTTTAAATTTTCCCTGTTGCACGTACGGGCAATGTTCCATCCTTGCATCACACAGACGTATAAGAAAATAATTGAATTTGTAGCGCTTGTATCAGTTCTTGGAGTATCTTTCTCGTTTATCGCCAAAATTTGAGGTGGCTTAAATGCTAATGTTTCTGGTTTAAAATTAACCCTTGAAAGCAATAACAAGCATTTCTATTTCAAACTACCAAGATTTTGCATTATTTGTTGTGGCTGTATGTACACCAACATGTGTAAGTACTTGTGATTATTTATGAAGCTATTAAATATTGAGTTAAGTTTACATATGGGTTTGAGTTAATGCAACTGAATACACAATTTATGCATGTTTGCAAGTATTAGCATTAAAATGTGAAGTTCTATCCAGGTGGCCAGCCCAGTTGCCTGCCTCCTAAAACGTGAACGTGAAGATGGTAAACTGACTGGGCACCATCTCTGCCATTATTAATAACTGAAACGAATAAATATGCAAAAGGGATCAATAAATATAAAGAATTTGGGTTATTTTCTAATAAATACTTACCAACTCGAAATCCATTTTTCAAGTTCTCTTGTTTTGATAAATTTGCAACAACTATAAGTAAGTGTCCCAATATCTGCAAGAGATTAATTCCAAATCAATATCCTGAATCTTATAATATATACAGCAGGAGGTCACCTATCTTACACCAGAATCCTTTTCTTGAGCGTCACTGAGCTTGGAAATGTCTTTCTTAGGAATCACAAGAAAGTGTACTGGTGCTTGCGGATTTACATCTCTGAAAGCAAGACACTACGAAAACGAACAAAAAATTCTGTAAATTGCATCCCATAAAGGGTCTATCTCGCAATAGGTTTACCATTACCTTCTCATCTTCATAGATAATGTCAGCAGGAATTTCTTTGCTTATAATCTTAGAAAATATTGTAGGTTTGGTGCTATCTGCTTTTTGAGCACTAATCACTTCATCGTGTGACAAGCATTTCATGGATGGAAAAAAATGTCTCCGCTATTAAAAGATTCTCACAATAATTTAATGCAAGTAGAGCTGCTATACAATTTTAAACTAAGCATGTTCAACCACTATGACTTTACAATTATAATGAACTTGTGCGTAATTGTAAAGTATTTTCGTGAAATTTACTGTATGAATATTTTTAATTTTTATTTCAAATCGCACAAACTATCCAATGGATACAGATAACATTATGTCATGGGGTATATTTTAAATCACGTGTGCAAAATCGGCACGCTAATTGGTTTAAAAATTCAGAGGTTATATGATGCACACGGATAACGATTCGAATGCCAAAAGTGTGATTAGTAAAACATTTTATATATTTCATAAAGAATCAAAAGGGGAATGTTAATTCTATTATAATATTATGAATACTGCAGGCGTTGGGAAAGATTAAAAAATTCATAATGCAGCTTCAAGAAATATTAATAAACTGGTGTTGGATTCAAAAGTATGCAATTTATGACGTAATTTTGACGTCACTCAACCTTATGAATCGATCGATGTACTCCTGTAATATAATGAGTTCAAATGCAGCAACTAGAATTGCTATTCTCATATTTTTAACAGCATACATTAGAATTTTTCCTCCCCATTTAATAATTTGATAATTACCGTCATAAAAGGAAATCTTTGCAAGCTGTTAACAGAGTTTCGTGCCAAAACACGCCAAACCGCCGCCATGGTCGCCATTTTTCGAAGCAGACGATATTCAACAACCACGTGCTCTAGCGTCGTCCAATCAAGATCGCGATAGGTAAATGGCGTTGCTGTTCTTTTTCTCTCAGTTGATGAAGTTCTTTCGAAATATGGGTTGCAAAATATTTGTATTTAACTGTTTGAGGTGCTGAAAATGTTAACAAACAGTGTTTAATCGCGATCGAATTCCCGAAGTTTTAGAAGATGACGTCCTCGCTACCAGCGAGTCAAAGATTTGCAGATTATTTCGTCGTTTGTGGTTTGGATCTAAGCTCTGGCTTGGAGCCTGATAGGCTATCTGGTAAGAAGCGTTTTTGCTTTTATTATTGCTGCGACGTTTGCGTTATTTTCAATTACTAGTGCTAATTCCAGATATGCGCAGTACTACTAGTCATGTTATAGTTATATATTGGAATTATACCAGAGGTTAAAATTGTGTTATTGTAAAATCTAGCTTTGTATCCTTAGGCCTACAGCTGTAGTTATAAATCATCTAGCAGACGGTGTCAGTGCGATAAGGATATCCTATTTTATATTGCATTTTTTAGATTGAATTTCTGGACTATCGACTATTGCATTAATAGTTATTTTTATAAATTTTCATGTGGATCCCAATTGATCTAAATTGTCAAAATGCAGTGAACTTATTGGGATGCAACATTGTAAATGTCAAATTTGATCTAGTATATTAATTGCCCTCAGTTTCATAGTGATAATTATACTCCATACATGTATATTGTTTTTCGTAACCTGATATATAAATCATCGTATCCTGTACGAGCCAATCAATATATCCCAAGGTTAAATTGCGTTTATTTTGATGATGACCTTGATCATCCTCCTTCAAACTGCATGGGATTCGTCACTTTAATTGATATGCTCATTATCTTGACTATAGTAATGTTTCGCACGTCGTGATTTCACATTTTATGTTGCCTGTTCTATCTTTTCCTATTTGTGTCAACCATTATGCAATTTCTGTCCATGCGGCATACCGTATAAAAGCTGGAATTTACCATAGAAGGTTTCAAGTCAATTAATGTATGATCGAATCATCATATAAAGAATGCCAAAAAGGAATGCACCTTCTTTATTAGGTGACAATTAAAAATTATGCTTACTAACATATTTTATAGTAGGACTAATAATGATTAAATGTTTGTGAATTGCCGAATAAGATGATCTTTGGTTTCCACAATCCTCGAGAGATATAGTTCCTACGTTAAATCTGCCATGACCCTATTGCTTTCCCATCCTCCTCCTCCTGGTTTTGGCTCTTCCCCATCCACATATTGTAAAGTATTTCCCTATCACAGCAGGTCCCAAGTTCCGGGTAAATGATGAGAGATGAGAAATTAAGTAATGATGAACTATACCCTGTAAAACCTTCACTGGTAAACTTCATGAGTTCATGGCCATCACTTCCAATGGAAGAAATCGTCACGTGGAGGCCCTGATAGTTGGATTCGACTGAAACTGAAAATAATACTAATTTATGGAACTATTGTGTCCTCATCCAAGTTGCAGGAATATAACTTACCTCAAAATGGCCTTTTCTGGAAGTCGTCTACTTGTTCATAAATAGTGCATCTATTTAGTCAGTTCTGTGTTCAAGCAGATCCAAGTGTAACTGGTAGCTAGTGCCGAGGCGCTTGCGTAGGTGTAAACAAATTTGACTGTTTGAGCACTTTGTTTTTTGGATCTGGAAAACGATATTGATAGTAAGCTTAAACCCCCTAATTTGATATCAGACAGTTGCACTCATCATATGCTCTGTCTTCTGAAAACTGTTCCACTTGAATGAAGTTGAATGTACGTAGCCTACTATACATGTAGCTAAACTTTGAACTTAGCATATATGCTGGATCAATAACTGAATTGCCGTAATACTATAATCATGAAAATTGGAACCCCCGTTAAAATTATAGTTACATGTACCATTAGGCAAATGGTAAATTTTATAATTTCCAGTTTCTAAGCTGAAATGAAATGGATTTTTGAAATGGTTTATCAAATCTACATATTCAGTCAATGGACAGATATGAACGAGCACCTGCCGAATAATGGCAGGTTTAACTTTCGCCCATAAAACGTCAGTTATATAACAAAACATCGAGTCCACAAGGGGCTCGTAACGTCATCCAGCTCTTGAGCATGGCTAACATTGCTCATCGACACATTTAATATCGACTCCCAACTCGTTCATTCTACGAAAATAACTTCTGGGGAATTGATTTCAACATGCGAACCAGTAGTTCCATGGTGTGCTTGCTGAATGCGTCCCATCTGTTACAAATGTCTTTCTGCTGGGCATGATTGAGGTAGGCTACACAATCATCTGCCAACCATCTCTTACTATAGTACTGTCCTCGATGGGTTGTTTTATCCAAAATTGCATAATCACTTAAAACAACTAAACAAGGAAATTGCATTGTCTCGGCCATCTCTGAAATGAAAAAACTCATACATTTTGGCAGCCATGATCATGTTACATTCAGAGACTGTTAACTTGAGATGTATAACCATGTCGATATCCACTTCACATCTGTCAAACTTGGAGGTAATTGGCCCAATCGTATACTTTTCATAAGTTCCAACTGGTGGAGGCATAACCACTAAATAAACCTTGCACCCGCTATCCAATAATTTGTCAAGACTGAGAACTATATAAGTGAGCTAAATATGTAGGCTACTGCTACTAAATATTTGTTCATTTTTAGGATCTGGGTATTTTTTGTAATTTTTACAAATATAACGTAAAACAGAACATTAACAAAACAGTAAAATTCGCAAAACTTCAAAAGGTCTGATGAAAGGACTGTTGGTGCATGAGAATTGCATTCTAATATTGTTCCGCATTGCCATTGACTTGCTTTCTTCATTGAAATATTGAAATATTTCCAGGACATTTCATTCTATAATAATTCTTCATTTAATTCTCAGGTGATAATCTTCATTGCACACCACTGGAGAGACCCTACAAATCCAAGGTGCTTGCTCATTTTCCTGATAATGTGCCATGGAATCCATTCGACGGAGATGCTGCAGGAATGGTAAATGCATTCAACGTATTCTTAGAATTCTTGTACACGTAGACATATCTGTACAGTACCTGTATCTGGAAAATTGCAGCTGAAAGTGGAAAAAAAACCTTTTGTTTTAACAAAACATGGATGCAACTGATATGGTGTCAATATTTTATTCATGGATGCTTGATATCGCTTAGGCTACTTAAATTTTATGATTTTGAAATGGTTGGATGATTTAAATTTTAAAATAATTTCCCTGGTTGATACTGGAAATTCTTCTGCAAGGATAACTATTCACTTTTCACTTCTAAGGGAACTCCGTCCAAGCTAATCAAATACTTACTAACATATTATCACAATTCTTATCAAAAATAATTGCCTTTAAATTCCAAAGCAAGTGCGAAAAATGCATAAAACACAAGAAATGTCTGAGAGATTGATGATGTTAACACAAGAAACATAGTTCCAGCTAAACTCTACATCTGTGAGAGAATAAGAGTGAAACAGACAACCGAAGTTGAAGTCGTGGTATGTAAATATAATTGTGGTAACCGAGAAAAGGGTCTATGGGATCACTAGGGTCTCACTGACCCTTTTTGTAACTATAGTAGATGGAAACTACTAATAATTCCATAAAGAGTTTATTATTACTTCCATCGAGTGAATTTAACTTGAACACGAAAATATTATCACTGAAAAGATTTTTACTTCAGGATAGCATGATCAGGAAGAGCAATTTTTGCACTGGTTCTGCCGGAAATCTTCAGGTTTAGTAGGATTAACACAATCAATACATCTGATTGTATGTAGGCCTATAGATGGCGTTCAAATTCCAAATTCTCATCAGGGAAGTTTTATTTTACAACTTCAAAGTAGGTCATTTTGGCTTAGCACTCTCAAACTTTTTGCATTTGAATAGCTGCAATGAGTGCATTCGCATATTCATGAGTGTTTATCCTACCTGTTATAAATTGCTGGTTAAATGTAGGTTACATGTTTAATAATGTACTGTAGTTTAAGTGTAGTAAGTGTAGGCTATATGCAGGGTGTGCATTGAAGATACAGAATTGTGAAAAACGTTATCACAGGTATCTTGGTGCTAGGAAGTCTTTCAAGTTATGGTTTGTTTGAAATGAAAAGGAAATCCAAGTTCTTGTGATCTTAAAATTTTGCTAATAATGACTTGAATTTAGATAGTTGCTGGAAAAATGCAAATTTTGAGTAAATTTGGATGCTGATAGTTTCTCATGTTAAAAAAATAAATCTGTAGTGGTCATATTTACGAAAATACAACCTGTGATGCATTTGTTTGGGTGCAGTTTTTTATTTTTCAGAAAATCATTATTTGTAAAATTGCACGCTACAAAACGTTATGCTTGTATCGCATTGTCTTTTCTTCGAAATTACCTATGGTTTATTGCACTGAGGGCTTTGTTTCATTGCAAATAAGCAACATTGTGCGCAGTTTCATCTTAATAAAGGCGTGTGGGCATGAGGGCAATGTATCTTTTATTTCCCAGATTGTCTGAGAGACCATAAAACACAAAAATGTTATTTTGAGAAATATCATTAAAATATAATGTTTTTATATGGCAGGATATTCTAAATTCTTCAATGGCAATGGTCCGATGGCTATTCAGTAGAAGTTTGAAATTGTAAACATGACATGTGAATCTAATTTATTAAATCATAAAGGTTAAACTTTGTAAAAAGACTGATAGAATAGCCCATTTCTGCCAGCAGTTTAATGAAACTGGCACCCATCTTATAAACAAATAAGATTTTTTTATGTTAATGTAAACCCCCTGAGATAAAAGGTGTTAAAATGGGTGATATACTGTAGCAATTTACCTATGAAATTTTTGAGCTTGGTATTGAGAAATACCAAGCTGAGAAATATCAAGCTTGGTATTCAATGAAAGAATGGGAGCACATTCTGTTTTTCTTTTTTTTTTTGGTAGAACTAGTTGAAAATATAACCACTGCAGTGACAGCAATATCTACCAAACAATTCAAGAGAACTGTACTTCGTTCTTCATGACTGATCTTTTATTTACTTAATAGCTATGTTTGCCAAAAGGATTGCAGTTCAGAACTCAAAAATTGTCTCTGGATCCGTGGTTTCACTCGTTCATCATTACTAAAAAGGATGGAAGCCGTACATATGGATTTGCATATACTTTCTACGAGGAAGTTACGAGCAAACAAATCTGCGTTGCCATGCAAACGCTGCAGGCAATGCATTTGGCCGAACTGAGTAACAGTCAATCTCGGACGTTGCACAATTTACACGATCCTCATGGAACAAGATCTTTGCCTCGTTCGTTCAAACTCAGCTCTCATCATTCACCTTCAGACAGCTGTTCTTTTTATGAGATCCTGAAGGACAAGTTGTTCGTCACCAAATGTGTGTGTCTTATCACCCAACTGCCATTTCTTCACGCTTGCCGAAAGTTTCTTGTTGGATTATACAATACAGTGTCTAGTACCGAACCTCCGAGACTTCACCTAGAAAGTTATATCCATAACGTTCTGTATGAAGTATGTGCGCCGCCCTTGGGATGCAGCGCACTTTTTACATGTTTTGGTGAGACAGTGCTTTACCAACGACCAGGTGAGCTTTAAAATGTAAACTTGGCTAATGAAACAATCTGCCCGATTCCTGATTTATGTTTTTTAAGAGTTTTTTTAATTAATCTTTAGGACCCGATGAACTTCCATTGTTTGAATATTCTCTGCAAGAGTTCTTCAGGATTTTGGGGGTGGAAAACGTTTTGCAACTGTTTACAAGTGTGCTACTTGAGAATCAAGTTCTTCTTTATTCAAGAGGTATGAGCTTGATTTTTGTTTGTTTTTGTTTTAATATAAATCATGTCATTTTTTCGTGTTACGAAATCAGTATTGTGGCTATTTTTGGCACTGCAGCCCTTTACAACACACTTTGTACACTATTAGTTAAAACAAACTAAGTTCAACTCTGTAAACGAACTTATTTATGCTGCTACCATAGAAAATTTAAGAAAACAAGTGTTTGAGAGATGATGTCACCACTTCTGGAAGTCCACTCTGCACTTTTGAGATGCTGACAGTGAAAGTCTTGGTATGAAAATATTTTTGGAAGGACCTATATACGAATTTAGGGGTTCACTTATCACACTTAAGAACGTGACACTAAACCACCATCTACTGAAGCCTGGGTCATCTCATTTTAACTTTAATTTGGTGCATCAAATAGTTTATTTGAACGTTTCCATCATTTGCAACTAATATTAGCAATTAAAAGTAGTCAATCCAAATTTTGGACTAAATGAATTCTTATGTTAGCAGATTTTACTGATATAAAGTGTATGACATCATATGACAAATAACGTATGCCAGCTATTTTTTTATTGTTTGAACTGCTAAATAACCAATTTTGGGTTCAGGGCTGTCTGTTAATGGAAAATATTGATTCTGATCGCTTAGTCCCATTCTTTGCATTTTTAGTTCCATCATACAGGTTTTTTATTTTTCACTAATTAAAATACAGCCTCACCAGATTGTTAGTTTCTAACAAATCTGTTAACAAGCAGTCTGTCCTAAAAGTCAGAGTTAGTTCTCAGCAGTTCTTCTGTATTACATTTTTTTTTTGTTTTTGATTAATAATGAACGAATCTAATGTGTTTAAATGCCAACTCTTTCAGTCTGCAGTTTGAAACTGTCAACAAAATCTTCCAATGGGATTACCATGCATGAAATTCTATCCATTTTACTTTTTCACGTAATTCAAATGAATCTACTTGGTTTAAGCACATTAAATGTGTATTTTTCGTTCTGAATTGTAATTGATCGAAATTATTGTTCATTGTAGCCAAAACTGTCGATTACCAGTTTTAGACTAATTCGTCTATAGATTGATCTAGGTTTATGTTATTTTCAGATTACCATAAACTCATGTTGGTGGCGGAAAGTATAACTATGTTGCTATTTCCATTTACTTGGCAACACGTGTACGTGCCCATCTTGCCAGCTTCGATGTGGCATTTTCTCGATGCTCCAGTAC
This sequence comes from Ommatoiulus sabulosus, assembly GCA_034697705.1. Taxonomy (NCBI): domain Eukaryota; kingdom Metazoa; phylum Arthropoda; class Diplopoda; order Julida; family Julidae; genus Ommatoiulus; species Ommatoiulus sabulosus. Next base: position 1,379 of record JAQGAO010003601.1, on the reverse strand, counting down.
CCTATATCATGGGGTTGCATAATGGCAGTGGAGACAAATCCTCGCCTCCTCAAGTGCCTGGAGAAGCTAACCTCTGCTACGTTGACATTGATAATCAATCTGTTGAACTGCCAGAGGATCTTCCTCAATTTCCTCATAAGCAAGAATTCTTGCAAGAACTCTCAGAGTACCTCAACAAACACAATGTACCTGCATATTGCCATTCTATCTGTGATCGCAACTTAAATGACAAGGGATTGCATCCTCACATGAAATACAGGTATAGGTTCATGTACGCTTCAATTTTGTTGAAGAATTGATGTGAACCCGAATATTAATTACATTCAATACCAGGAGGCGTAAAATGTCATGGGGTTATGGTGGCTATGATAGTGATTCAGGCAGAGGAAGCACAACTAGCTCAGTTTGTAGTTCTAACGGATGTCATACTCATCTTCCGAGCAACCAAAGGGAAATTTTACAGCGCAGCGAAGCATTGCAAAGGATAACTGCCATTGCAAAACGAACAGGTTGATACTTTAGAAAATTTATTATTGTGATACGGACGAAGGTTACGTTTGAGTTTCTTATAATCACTGATTTTTAGGAGTGATCACTAGTTTTGATGATCTTGGAAAGCCTCGCAAGATGGACAGTGAGGGGAACTTCAGTCCAAATGTGAAAGATATTGAAAATCACATGTACCTGGAAGAACTTAAGTTTAATAATGCCATTCGGGAAATCTTCCTCAACAGATTCACATATTTGTTTAGTGCTTACGAGCACTTTGTGATACAGCTAAGTCAAGTAAATTTTGTTTGAACTTTTTGCTTTAAGGGTAGGTTGTGGAGAAAAATTGACGTTTTTACTAATTGTCTGGCATTCTATGCGATAGGACATGGATCAGTGGGTGAGTTCAAGGGATACGATGCAGAATTTTGATAAAGCAACGTTTCTTTCGGATCAGCCAGAGCCTCACCTTCCTTTCTTGTCACGGTTCATTGAGACACAGACATTTGTTACATTAATTGATAACAAGATTGTTTCACAATGGGAGGAATCGGATCCATATTTAAAGGTATAAATTTGATATATTTTCCTTCTTATCCAGAGAGCTAAAAGAACAGGTGAAACCGGTTAGAACATGATCCAACAAAACGAGATGCAAACACAGATTGTATAACTTGTTTTGAATATTATTTTGTCTTGTGTCTGTTCAAGAAATGAAAGTACGTTTCTCGTGTAATTTGTGTGGTTACATTGTTTTAAATTTGTTTTCATTACAGGTTTTTGATGCAAGAATAAAAGTTTTGCGTGATAGGTCAGGGTGGCAAATTTGTCCTAAAAGTCCTAAAAGTCCTAAAAAAGTGCTAAAAAAAATAAAAAGTCCTAAATATCCT
>JAQGAO010003600.1:0-16689 GCA_034697705.1 Ommatoiulus sabulosus | reverse complement strand
TTTTCCTGACTTTTCCTGACATTATTTTTCTTGCCTGACTTTTCCTGACTTTGCAGAAACTGGCAACCCTGTATATCCATGAGATTTCAGACATGAACAGGCAATTTCCTTCATATTAGATCCTGAACTTCATCTGATGGCTGTTGCAACTTGAGTATTTGCAAAATAGGAAGTTTAAAGTGCATTTAGTCATAAGCATATGGAAATGGAACGATCAAAGTTAATTGAATTTTATCTTAGTTCTGCATTACCCGATTCATTAATGCTTCTAGGCAAAGCATTTGTCTTTTGCCTTTTTTTTCTTGACATGAAACGATTCCAGCCTATTTTCTAGAACACAAATTCTAGGCCATTAAAATGAATTCATTGAGTCCCCAACAATTTTCGTTTGCCAACTTTTAATTAGAGTGGTAGTTAATTTATTTCATACACAAGTCATATGAAAGTCAATTAGGACTACTCCGGTGAGGTACAGCACGTGTTACAAACCCCAGCAAGGAGTGTCTAAAACGTGGTTCAACTCCAGCCATGCTACCAAAAGCACTTGACACACCGGAATCCATATCGACAGACCGAAAGATACCGGGCAATGCAATGTCTCAATGATCCACAAAGACCATATATCAGAGGGTGGGACTCCTAAAGGCATTACCCACAATCATAAACGGTGCCTTTCCCAGGAGAGGCATTAAATTAATGGGCACTTAGAGGGACAAGCAAACATTCTCGTGACTAATTCAAGATGTACCACTAAAGCCAATTTATATGAAATCAACGAGGAAGGGGATAAAAGGTTGGCGGTTTGGAAGGGGCGCAATTTTTCTAAGAAAGAACAATGCAAACGACATGGGCATTTATCTTTGCCAATGCAGCTACGGTATCATTGGTGGAAGCAATCGTGAGGTCTGCGGGGAGATGCATTACTTGCCCCGGATATTCCTTGTCTCACCATTTGAGTGCCTAGAAGTGCTGATCGTTGTTTGAAGATCCAATCCATGAGATACCATCCACGTGATTAGTGGTGGACTGTTGAAGGGGTTGTGGCGATGAGGACGGGGTGATCGAGCCTGCTGGTTTAAAGGCCACAGTATGAGGGAAAGACAGCTGGCACTTTTCCCGGTATGCTTCAAGCTGGGCCTCACACTGCCCCATGTCACCATTGCGGAGGGCTTGAAACACTTTGGTGCAAACCTAGATGTAACATGGACCAAATCGCAATTATTCATTAAGAACTTTTAAGATTTTTCTCCAACTCTAGATACTGCTAGATTTTCCAAAAGTTTCAAATATTTGAATCTTAGATTACACAAAAATCTGTTAAGATTATTCCGTTTATCAATGATAAATGAAAGTTAAAATGGACCATTATTATTTCACTCCAAATAATAAACTGATTTTTAATTTATGTGCAAAATATTAAAGAAAATACATTTAGCTCATTTTGCTAGATCGATTAAATTTTAGCAAATTTTTTTAAGTATACTTTGAAAATACTAACCTGAGTTGTTACACCCTGCAATTCCTCAGATAAATTGGTGGCCAATTTAATGGCCACTTCTTGTTTACTAGGGTCCAGTAAATGCATCATTCGTGCACCTGTTGATAATAAAGATAATTTTATATCGTGCAAACAATTCATAAACAATGAACCTTAAGTTGCTTAAGAAAACTACTTAATTTACTTGAGTCCTACCTTCAAATAAGTGGGGTAATGATTTGCTATGGGATGCTAGGAAGTCCTGATTGAGCTGTTGGGCATCTTTGTTATTATACAATTTGCCCATTTCTCTTTTAAGGACGGCAGTAACAGCTTCGGGTAAACCATTAGCTTCAGATACTGAAAATGGAAAGAGTGGAAATGGATAAAATAATGTAAATCTAAATGCATATTCATATAATCAACTAGACAATACATACCTGCTTTGTAAAACCTAATGAGACAGGAATGCACACCGGGATGACTTCGGTCCAGCGCAAAAGCCCGTTTAACACTTTGTAGCATGAGTAATAATTTCCCTGAAATGCAATGAGTTGTTAAAATTACTTGAAACATTAAATTTAAGCAATAATGAAAAGCAGAGATTTCGAGGAATTATGCAAGAATATTACATGCTAAAACTATGGCCATTCATGCAAAATCGTTGTTTAAAGTGTGAAATCATTATTGACTTTTCAGTCTTATGTAATGAATTGTCACGGATACGTCAATACTCAAGAATTTACCTTTTCGGATATAAATTTCAAAGGCTAAAAGGTGAGTGTCTATCCTGTCTGCTGCAAATAATTGTAGTGGTCGCAGGAATTTCACCGAATAGTTAACTGGATCTTCGACCTATAAAAAAGGAAAAGATGACATATATGAACATGAAATGAATTTATAATAACTAAAAATATGATATGTAACTTTTAAACAGCCAGGTAAATTTTTGTGAAAAAGGATCGGGGAAACATGTTTTGTTTTGATTTGAAATCAGATAATATCATATATCTTATAAAATCATATTATAAGTGATTAAATAAATTACTGCAAAAAAGAGTTAAAATCTCAATTCAAATAATGGATGGTATTAGTCACTATTTTTTGGCTTGCAAATGAGAAAAAAAGTTAACATAACATAATTCAGATCTTTAAACCCTACTAGAATGTTTATTAGTACTGTAACATCCTGTGAATTGTTTAAGCATTTACCCTTGCTAACTTGTCAGGTACAAGTTCCTCTTCTTTGGGTCCATCAGGTTCCCCATCTTGTGCCTGTCTGGCCTTGTTGTGCTGTTCCCGTTTCTCTGCTGCAGCCGTCTGCCTTTCCTTTTCAAGCTCAGCCTTCTTGCGAGCCTTACGCTGCTTGTTACGAAGTTTCTTCAGTTCACTAGGTTCCATGTTTTCTAAAGCAAAATGAAATCTAATTATCATTTGAAAATATGTTTTCCATAAACAAAATACTTGTAAAGATTAGATTTTCTCTAAATGTCTGTTATTATTATAAAGCTATGGAACTAGAAGCCTACATTGACGTCAGGAAGGGAGTGTGTATTTAACAATACATAGCAAGTGCCACAATTTGTAAGTAGGTGTAGACCAATTCATAAAATATCTAGTTTAGGAGGAAAACGATCTTAAACCTTTGATGTCCGTCATCTATTCCAAACAACAAAATAAATAGTTGGCACTATTCTGGCAGAAAACAATGAACGCTTTTAAGTTCTGTAGTAATACAAATTTGTAAACAATATTCCCCCAAAAGTGAAATTTCCTAATGACTTCCTTGTAAGCAGGAACTAAGGAGCAAGTCAAGCAGTTTTTTGCTGGATGGTAGAAATATAAAGTACATGTATCAACCATTCAATCAGTTAGAATGGTTTACTTGTATCTCATTAAGTCACATCATGAAGGCTAAATCAGTGCCAAAAATGCCAATGCCCCATACCAAGATAAAAGACAATCCATACTTATTAAGAAATCTCCTTCCTTATCCTAAGGTCAGATAAAGTAATTAAATGTTATTATTCAGATCTATTTAACACGCCAACAGGCTAATAAACAGTCAACGCAACAAGATCAATATACTCTATGACAATTGCATTTTCAAAAGAAAACCGGATTCTACAAATATGTAGAAGCATTTAAATGGGCAATATTGACATTGTAAATGCAAGTTTTCTATAAAAAATCCACAATCAAATGCTTATGAAAAGATTTATAAGTTATACAGATGTGTGTAACAACTGCACTGTACTTAGAACATTACAATATAATTTCGTAAATTTCCACGCCCATGGTTGCAGAAATTTCCCTTTAATACATCTAGCTAGTTATGGTATGTGTGGTTTTATTTTCTATAATGGCATAGAAGTGAAAATTATTTTTTAAACCTTAGTTAAATTGAATTCAAAATGTATGCAAATATACCGCAAATGAATTAAAAAAATATCTCGGTGTTTCAAGCCGCCTAGCCTGTTAAATTAAGCTTCCTATCTATCTATAATCCCAAACAGGCATCTGAAAATACGAATGGAGGTGGGCAGAAATCACAGTGACTGTCCATGCTAAAGTGTGAACAAACTATCCTTATATTCACTTTTAAAAGAATATGGAAAACGTTTGGTGATTTACAGGTTACCACCCGCAATGAAAACACTTTTGGATAAATTGCAGATTGTCAAATGATCAGAAATCAGTGCCAAACTGAGAGCACTGTCATCTAAGAAATTTTCAGAACTAGGACCTCTTACAATTAAACATTTGATTTTCATAAAATTTCAGTAAAAAAAGCTAGGCATATAGGAAGTAAAAAAGCTGAGCTTTTAAGGAAGTAAAAAGGTTTTAAGCGCCAAGTAGTGAGTTTTAAATCAGTGTCAAATAATACCTGATCAATGATGGCAAAAAGGACACGCTTTTAAGTGTATCCTTATTTGCCAGCATTTTTGATGACAAAAACAAAGGCTGCTCGGATGTTATCCATAGTGGGCACTACCGTTTTAACAAACTGACAATTTAGAAGTGGAGTTCCTTTTGAAAAGGAATCAGTGAAGCATGTCTATCTATACATGCAACGAGTTGTAATGATCCATCTTTGATAGTGGTACAATTTGAACAATGCTATTTTCAGCTAGTGCAAATACTCAAGGAAATACACATTGTCTATCCATATTATACAACAAAACTATCTCAATGACCTCTTGCAGTGTCCTTAAAAACAGGTCAGAAATGCTGCATGGATGGTCATTATTTTATAAAAGATTTCAGCACGACAATAACATGACTAGTCAAGCAAACCTCATTATTTATATTAATAACTTCAGGATAACTAAAAGGGGCTATCGAGCCATGACAATTTCATAAAATAGGCAAACCAAGTTGGCAAAACTCATTTGAAAGTTGGTGCCTGAAGCTAACACTACTGATAAAGTGTCGACTGTTTTTCTTACTGGATATAACTAAGGACTTGGAACAACGCTGCCATCCCATTGTCCACAATGAATTTGGTAAGAACCTTATTTTGCACGGAGATGCTTAAAATATAACTATGACTAGCTTCATAATAATTTCCTTCAAATATCCACGAAATCACCGATTCCAAGTCAGTCTGGTGATAGTAGATTACCAGGGTAAAAACTCAATTACATTAAATACTGTATATTAATCATTTTAGAATGTAAACTGTGAAAACTCAAGCAATATCAAAAGACCTGGTCTTTTTTTTTGTAAATTTGAATTTTACTTTGAACCGATTTTGCCAACATATTTATCTGGCAGCTAGGATAGAGATTTTCAAGGAAAAAAAACTTATTTCACATTTCACAGACCAGCACTAATAGAATATGGAAATATTTAATGTAAATTAATTACAATGCTTGTCACTGCAAAACGTTTTCAGGTTTACATGGCAGTGCTTTTATGGGCGCTTCTAAATTGCATCTGTGGAAAACAAAAAGGGCTTGTACTTGGATGGCCACTGGCAGACCATCGACGACAGACTCAGTTTAACCCGAAAGATCCTGCATTACCCAACAATAACAATGAACAACGCCTTGCCCCAAATGCTGGTGCACCACAAATAAATCTCCCAATTCTTCCAAAAGATCAGGGATCAGGAGGCCCTCCCCGAGACACCTCTGGGAGAGATATAAGAACCCAGAATTTCGACTTTCTCCAACCGATTCCCCAACATCAACAAGGTGCATTCCTACTGAATAGTCAGAAGATCTTCCCAGATCGCGATGGCCCCGATGATAGGGAACGAGAGATACCGGATTCTTTTTTTAAAGAGGTGCAGTCCAAAGGATCGGCAACATCACCGAAGGTCGAGCACAATGACAATCACATGGATTCCAAAGCAGAGATACATGCCGCCCCCTATTTTGCACTTCTCCCCAATCCAGGGCAGCAACCTGACACAATGCAGGATTACGCTCTATTGGATGAAGCAGACGATCAAAAAGAAACTCCCGTAATGCCTCCCATAATAGCCCTTCCGCCCATTTTATTGAAAGATAATCGCATCACAAAGATTCCTATTATGACAGCATCAATCGAAGACGTTCTCCTTCCAACAGTGCCTATTCCAAAAGCCACAACTGCTACCAGGAAGCGACAGCAAGTACTGACAACAAGACCGAAGACCCCCTTAAGTACGCAAACCTTTTTTATAAAATAAATTATTTCAGAATGGTGTTCATAGGTGTTAATGCAAATGGCACCATTCTAAAAAATTAACCAAGAAGTTTACGCATGTCAAAGAATTCATCCATCCAAGAAACCTGTTGGTCAGTTTTGAAATCGATTTGGTTGGGTTCTGCTCGCATGATCATGTTTTATCAAATTTTTTTCAGTTCGTGCGAGCATGCCACAAAAAGCTACAAGCAGAGCAGACCAAACTTCAGTGAAAACGGCCAAGAATAAGGGGGTCACTTCAAAGCCAGCAGTCCAAGATAGCATAAAAAAACTAGATGTTCAACCCCGATCCGCAACAGACATACCGAAAGAGCACAGGGGACAAAAACGCTCGCCACAGCAACCGTTTTCATATATTCCTGCATTCAGAAGACGACAAACTATCCCTAACCCTTTTAACTATGCGCCTAATCGAGCCTTTGCAAATTCAGGTGATGCACATTTTGGAAACACACAAACAGTTCAGAATAGTCCATATCGCCCTGTGAAAAACGGGCGTGCCACAGATCGGAATGCATTCCAGAATGTCCCATATGACAACGTCTATAGCACTGCTGGTTATGGCCAACCTTTCGGATTAAGCAACAACAACCCTCCTTTTTTGCATGACAGCAATCCACTTCTGACATATGGCTCCCCAACAATTGGACTTACTGACAGAATTCCTGGATACAATGTCCCAGTAATTGGTTACAACAATGGATTTTCTATTGCTACGCCTCCTTTGCAGAACACATTTTTGCCCTATGGTGGTGGAAGTCAGATCCCTGCATTTATAGGTGGTTCCTTGGGTGTAGGTTTGCCCAATCTTGCCCTCACATACCCAATCTCAACACTGGCTAGTCCCATATTCCCATCATATCTTAATGGTTTTGCAACAACAGGACCATTCCAGCAATTTCCCATACAGAATCAAGGTATCCTAGCAGCGCAATATTATAATCCCATCCCAGAAGTTAACCCCTTGCATAGTTCTCAAGGTTATTCTTTTGGGATGCCAGGCTTTGACGCAAATCCTTACAATCCAAGGGAATTCCTAAACCAAGGTGGCGTGCGGCATAGAAATAACACCGAAAGTTATCGTAGTGCAGAGTCATACGAAATTGATAGCCTCAACGGCTACAACCGACCACCTAGGCGTAAGAACGCCAAACCAGCTCTTCGTCCAACACTAGATGGATTTATAGTTGGAATGCCTGGCCAAGCACCGATTGGACAATCCATTTCTGAGCTGAGGCCACCTGTAAATTTCTTACCACCAGCCCCCTTTTACCCTACACTCATGACTAGTCCACCAATGCCCTTCGGTATGCCAAATCATTTAACCGCAATAATACCACGAAGGCCATCAGGAAAGAATGGATTTTCTGGACGTCTTCCTCACTTTCAGGTATGTTGGATTCAGTCATCAACAAAACCAGTCCCTGTCGGGGACTTCAATTTTCTTGATTTAACTGACCTAAATTTTAGACAGGGCAATTCCATACACCGGAAGACTACTTCAACACAGATTTTGAGGACTTCGATTTCCCCGACCAAATCAAGAAACCCGACTATGACGAAGATGATTTCAAGTTACAGGAAAAACCCAAGAAAAAAGACTTCATTGATGGGGTAATGAAACAACCGGAAAAGAGTAATTCAGGTAGCCGCACCTTCAAGATGCAATCGGATAAAACAGGAAGTTCACAACCAGTCGGCGGAATTGACAGCTTTGAAATAGAAGATGATGATAAAAGATTTCCGACCATGTCTAGTGCTGATAAAGTGACAGAACAGCCAATCACCATAGCGACAGACATTCAAAGCAATGAAGGAGGATCGACTGGTGCACTAGGGAGCTTGCCGCAAGAAATTCCACAGGTTGGCTTATTTGGATTCAATTAGAGGTGAGGCACAAAACTCCAATAACTAGAGCACTGGTAGCACTCCATTCAATTCTTTAATAACATACGAAAAATGCATGCAACAGGGTTCCCCCAGAAATTTCATTTTCAACTTCTCTGACTTTTTTTTAGGTTTTTAAACAAATTTTCCTGACCAATGACAATGTCAAAATTGACATATGGCAGTGTTATCCACAATTTTGTAAAACCGAAACAGGACAATATTCAATATTTGCAAAATTTATTAATTAAATGACAATTTTGAATAATTAAAAAAATTAAGAAAGTAAAATGTTAAAAATTTTACAAAATTAGCATGAATTTTTTTTCGAAAACTTGTATTTGGAAAATGTAGACAATGTTTACTCTGAAAAGGTTCAGAATTTTTGCAAATTTATCCTCCGAAATTGATGACAATTTTGCAAATAGGCTCTGAGATAATCATGTGGAAACATTAATTTTGGATTGTGCCAGCTTTAATATGTTGATTTCCGCTTACTTTTTCGAAATAATTCATTCTTCCCTGAATTTTCCAGGTCTGGGGGAACCTTGTGGAATCTTAGAACTTCTTTTAAAAACTTTGTTAAAACGCAATATTAGCAACAAATTAACAAAAAAAAATTATTCCATTCATTTCTAGAACAACGAAGCAGATAACTCAACTTCCACAGGTAAACAAAAGATGGACACAAATAAGCGAGAGAATGGTACAACTTCAATGCCCCAATTGGCAGCTCAGGACCGTTTTTCTACTGATGACTCTCCATATGAAACGCTGTACTACCAAGACAACGTACCTTCCCACAAACCAACCTTATTAGCTTATTTCTATCCACGACGGACCAGCTCAACAGATATGTCCCCCCTCCATCCCAATTTAAACTACCATGGCATCTCAATTAATGATCCACAGATTTGGAAATATTTTAAACCAAGCGAAGAAACCTCTGCACCAGATAAACCTGTCTCAAAGAGCAAGCAGACCAGGAAATCAAAATCCTCAAGAATGCAAGAATGCACGGATCTTTTTGGGAGCAGCACAAGCTGCAAGACATCAAAATCCAAACGCAAGCCAAAGTCTAAAACTAAGCAAAAGGAGCCTGAACTTCCCTATGAAGTAATTAATGGTGGCTTATTTCTCGATTTTGGAGAAGGCGCCCCACAGCAGTACTCTGATGGGAGCCAACTGTTTTATAATGGTCCACAAATATTCCCTTTTAATGAACCACAAGAGCATAATTTCAACATACCCCAACAGTCAAATTTCAATGAACCACTGCAGCAAAATTTCAAAATACCACAGCTGCCAAATCTCAGCATGCCTCAATCTTTAAATTTGGAGCCATACTATCCCCTCCCTCCGCCAAACACAGTGCCTTTGGCGCACGTTGAGAACAGCCTTCTGTCACAGAGTGCTCAAAGTGGATGGCGTCCGATAGCTGGACCACCTCGGCAGCCTCGTAGAAACAAGCCCTTGTACAACAGGCAGCATTTTCAGGCACAACCACCACCTATATCACCACACGGGCATCCAGCCTTGCACAGAGGAATTCAATTTCCTAAATAGCTATCCAAAAGCTTTAAACTTTATTCTTAGCATACAAGCTAATACCAGCACAAACCTGGTTAATGAAACTTTTATATACTACATATGAAATAAAACTACTGAATTTGCAGTATTCTTGGGCACCATCAAAGAATACTTGCTAATAGTTCATTTCTTTTAAAGTAGAGGAGTCAAACTAAACATTCATTGTGTTTCATTATCTATAAGTGTCAATAATTACAGTTAAGCTATTTATATGACAAAAAAATGCTTGAAAAATAACTCAAGCTAAGCATATGTTTTTTTATACAGTATAGAAATTTTTGTTGAAATAAATAAAACTTCAATCCACACGTAATGCTGACTCGATCATTCAAAAGATTAAAAATAATGCTTTGTAATGTATTTTCCAAAATTTGTAATCAAATGAGCATGACAGCAACACAAGGAGTTATCCTTACATTTAAAAATAAAAGAATTGCTTACCAGTATTCAGCTCTCCTGATGTTTCGTCATCCCTAAGAGGCTTGTCATGCAGCCTTAAATAGACCTACATTCAAGAAATACAAAGCTCTTAACCAAATACAGAAATTAAGCGCACAACAAGGAATACATATGTAATGCTTACTTCCACGGCACATCTGGCAGCTTTGAAATAAAAGGGATGGTTTCGAAGAACGTCTTCCAATCGCAACAATCCAACATATGCTCTTAACGTCATTCTTCGCATGCAATAGGTGTGAAAGTCAAACTGATCCTCAATTATTTCTGTAAAATGCTGCAAGAAACACAATGCGATATTAGGTTTTTCTATGAACAAAATGGTTTATCACGTGCCCTGGAATCAAGGCCGCTTACAACATTATAGCTAGAACAGATTTTAAAGTTTAAGGCAGAATTCCACTGAATGTGGCAGTGTTGTGCTTAAGGAACACGAAAGTGTGCCTCCATAAAAATTCCAGAATGTGGGAATACTAAGCTCATGCTACTACCACTTACTGTGGGAGTTCTGCCGAAACTAGTAACGCATAACAATCTAATATGGATACGATATTTAAAATAGGTCCATCATATATGAGAAAGCATATATTTAGTACAAGATAAAATGCTAGCTGAAACCAAAGATACATACCCTATCGATTTCGTAGCACTTTTTTAAAGCTTCGCCAAATCTTTCAGACCTCTGGTATGCTAACGCGCATTCGGTCTGGAACCACATGCATTGCATTTCATTGAGGTTCTCCATTGCTGACACACCCTCCTATAAAAAAATGGATAAATCCCCAAATGTAAATGTTGCAACCAATAATTTTCTTAAAAAGCTAAAGAAGTCACACAGAATAAACAGAACATATGGCAATAATGCATAAGTAAGCCTTCCACAGTTATTCATGATTCAAATCTTATCTAAAATATTGTCACCTATCAATTTCCTAGAAAAAATCAACTAATTTTGGCCACCACTAAGAAATGAGTCCTTTGTTAGAGGCCAATTAAAGCTATTACATTTAAAAGAATTTGGAGCATCAACTGTGTAATAAACAAGCACCAATTTTAATAAAATGTAATGATTCGGGGACAGTATTATTTTTTTAATGTACCAACCCTTGTAAACTTTGAGCACATATCTTCTGCTTCTCGCACCATATTAGCTCGTAGCATATATTTGGCACACTTGGAGTTAGTGTATCTATCCGCAGTGTCTAGCGCCTGCGCTTCATCCAGATACTTGACTGCCTCCTGGATATCACCCGCATGCTAAATGTTCAAACAAGATTAGCAATGTGCAGTTTCAACTTGTATTTTCAACAATATAGTGCCAAAGGGCGTGCTTACTTTGAATATCCGCCCCTTGACTACAAACAACTCAATTAAGGTGGGGGTGTGCTCAATGGCGGTATTAATGTACTCCAAAGCCTGACTGTATTTTCCCAAATGATCAAAATGTTGGGCTAAGAAAAAGTAGGTCCATAAAAGAGCAGTGGCTGGTTCCTTTAAAGAATCACCATCTGAAAGAAAAAGTTTTGTTTTCTGAATACACTACATTAGAGAAGAAAAGAAACTTTTTCAGCAGGAAAAGAAACTCACTTTTGGCAGCTTCTTCCTTGGTGAAATAGCCATTTGTGGTAAGAGACTCGACAAATCCCAAGCCCAAGTTTTCGATGATTTTTACCTTCTCTGGATCAGCATAAAGAGGGCGGAGATCAACAAAAAGAGGAGGCACGCCTTTATGCAAGGCATGTCTCATATATTTGCTCACTGCAGTCCTGAACAAATCACCTTGAAAAGAAATGATTAAACCACAATTAGATTCCTCAAACATTCTATCCCTTCAAAAATGTGCAAATAAAAATTACTTGCCTGTTACAAAATTTAAAGGCAATCTTTTCAGCATCTGTGAGCGAGGATACTTCTCCTGCAGGTCTAAGTAAATCTGTAGCCGTGATTCCACAGTTTCTGCTCATAAAAAAAAAGAAATCTAGTTTGGACTTTTGAAAAAATCTATAGAAATCCCAACATAATAGTAAGCTGTTTACCTGGTTTTAGCGAATTTTCTAAACCTTGACAATAAGCCCAATTTTCAGGATTCCGATGTAAAAGCTCCTGATATAATTTCTTAGCGTCCGTTAATCTATTTAGTTGTAAGTTTAATTCGGCTGAAGGAAAAAGTCATAATTTAATTCGATACCCCGTCTAATGCATTGGCTACACTGACAGTCTAGATTATATTTTGGATTTATACGTGAATTTATTTTCTTTCATTAAAAAAAAAATTCAAATGAAATATGTGGGTTTACCTTTAGTTTCTAAAATTGATAGTTTATCACAAATTTGATCTTCATATTTGTCTATATAGTTCAGGGCGTCGATTAACAGACCAGACTCACGCAGAACCATATTTTGATATAATAGGAGCTCACTGTGCTCGTAATCAAATCCTTGTTTCTGTATCATGAAAAATGACAAGCACGTTAATTTTAGAGTATATATTCAAATGAAATGAAATTAACTTCCAAAACAAATTTGACAGGTTCTTACAGTAGACAACCACAGAATGAAAATTGCTTACCTGTTGAGTTTTCCGAAACTCTTCTAGAATTTTTAATGCCATATCATGCTCTTTCAGCAGGTGGTAAGCCATTGCATAGCCAATCCACGATGCTCTCTGGGTTGGTCTCAACTTAAAAAGCTGATATCTTGTGTCCTGGAAAATGCAGAATGACTGATATACAACAACGTTCGTTAAACAGGAGAAAAACAGAAATTCTCTTACCCTATAGCCTTCCAAGTCCCGCATCTGAACTTGCAACAATGACAGGTCCCGTAAAATCTGAATGTTGTCCTGTTTGAAATCAGGTTAGATCACAAACTATAGTACATATTTTGTATGATATAAAACAAACGAGTAACACTGGAAATAGATCTACCTTATCCCATTTAAGAGCATTTCTATAACATTTTATTGCCTCGTCATATTTTTTGTCCGACCGCTGTAATAAGCCATAAACATGCCAGCCTGAACTTTTTGTTAAGGAAATCTATTTTCATTTGTGTAACTATAATGCATTTTCTTTGACATTTCAATGTTACTTAAACTGTTCATTAGGATTGTTTAGGATACAAATATGGCTTTGGAGATCATTGCGTAAACCTTTTCGCACATGGTCATATGCTTCGTCTTTCCGCCCCAGACAATTCAAAGTCAACCCTTTCATGGCAAGGGTTTCTGAAAGAAAATAGTGCACACTTAGACAAACTAATGGTAAAGAATTTTGAAAATCCTCCAGAAATAGGTAGTTTTACATAATGTAGACAACTTATTTTACCTACAGGTTGTACTAACAAATGCAAATAGTTAACTTTTTATGTTGCAGAATTCCAGAATGCCTAACTGCGGTGTATGCAGAAATCCATACTCACCTCCATGTTCAGAAAATTTTGGATTTGAGAGAATTTGCTTGGCAAATTTCAAGCCATTTTTGTACTGCTTTTGTTCATAGCATTTCTGAAAAAAAAAATATTAATTTGAAACTTGAATTCACAAGTATATGAGACAAATTTAATGTTTTCAAAAGTTAGTAATAAAATTGTTTTATGGTGTTTTTCTATAATATTCACTTTATAGAATGGAGTGAAGAAGGCTTAAATGCTCGAAACAGAGATGAAATAAAAATTAGTAGGCCTATTTAATGCACATCTAGTAATCTCAAATAATAATTTATAAAAAAAAAATTGCACGTGATTGGAAAGCTTGCAGATTTTGTATATTACAAACTTAAATATTGAACTTCATTACCATTAAAGGTTATAAAGAATTTGAAAAACTGAAAACATATACAGTGTATGCAGTATTTGCAAAAAGCCAACCATAGACAGACAACGTAGACTTATCAGTTAAGCTCTACAGGAGTAATTGAAATTAATTTAAAATGGCAAGGTGAGCATTAAATTAAATTTTAGCATTACAGCATTAGCATGAACAAAAAACATTAAAAACTGAATAAAAAGAACTTGTAATTTGCATTTTTGGAATCGGTTTAATATTGTTATGCTACTTTATTTCTAAACATATTTCCAAAAATAAAACAAGTTCATTACCAGCGGCAGCTCTTACGAAATCAGAATATGCATACATTATTTCCATTCTACTTTAATTTCAAAGTATCTTACAAAAGAATGATAGGCCTACTAGTAGCAAAAAGATACTTCTGATGTAAATAATACTTGGAAACCTTTTCCCCCAAAAACAGAATTGCGTCATCTGCTTATCTCCACAGGCTTATAAATTCGTTGCATTCCAACTTTAATTTTTTAAAAATGATCTAACGAGGAAAAACAGCAAAAACTCAAATTGCATAGAAAACGCAATGAAATGATTTTGAATTCATTCCAGATTTGGTTTATCTTTTTAAAAACTTTCTGAAAATGAATACAATTTTTAAGAGTGAGTGGAAAAGTGGATGACACAAATTAAAAAATTGAGAAAAACATCCCCGCCAACAGTATGCCCTGAAACCGCAGTGATTTTTTTTAAACACTCACAGCCAAAATGAGATGAGAAGTCTCATTGCAGGTGCTAAAAATCAAAATCTTTAATGTGACAATTGAATTTCTCAGGTGCTGTATAGGAATTTCACAAATGATTCACAATTACCACATGTGTACCATTGCAAGATAAGATAATTTCAAAAGAATTTTTCTTTCTTTCTTCAGGGTTAAACCTTCTTCTCTCCAATGGTTATTGCAGATAGCCAAGCTAGCATGACAGAATTTTTAGCATACAAAAAATAGTTAAATTCATTTAAAATGAAAGCATTAAGTCAGCAAAATACAGGGTTATTTGCCTGATTTGCGTTCATTAAGTAGGCTACATAGTATAGGTTTAAAATGCTTAAGCTATGTATATTTCCCGATCGAATAAAAAATTTAAAAAATAATTCAAACAATATCTTTCATATGAATCTCAAACGAAATAGATTGGAGTCTTTTTTATTGATAAATAATAAATATTATCCCTAAAATGTAGTGATTTCAACGTTTCATAGATTAAATCATGGTTTAATTAAACTCTTGTGCCACTACCAAGTACAATATTATCAATCAATCGAACTAAAGTAGTCTGTACTTAAACATAATTAATTAAAAGAATCCTCAAGCTTCCAGGTTCCAACATCAGAAATGAAATAATGCCACAACATTTCTGATGCATCCTCAGAAAATAGTAATGAGCAACTCTATGACTCAAAAGGACACGGTTTAAAACGTAAAGATGATACACTTCGTTTTACTTCTATTAGCAAATATTTGAAGAGTTCTATATAATCTTTGGTGAAAATTGACTTCCCCATAAAGGAAATCGAACATAGGGGCAAATATTAATGCACGAACATCTATTCCAAGGGACCAAATCCTGCATGAAAAATAGGCCTAACGCAAACCTTGCCTTGTTACCGCACTTGTGCAAATGAAAGGTAAGATAATTTCAAAAGAATTTGTGTTTATGACGAATGTACAGACTTACCAGAATCCTCTTAAACAGTGCATTTTCTTTTTGGGGTAAGGGTTGGCTTGGAGCCATTGCTGATTTCCGAAACGCTAGATTTTTCCTGAACCACTACCGAAACCGTCGCCAATTTCGAACACTCCACCTCGTCCTCGTGGTACCACCACAGTCCAAAATGGCGACTGCCCTACTCTCGTACTATGCTTTCTCTTCAATATTTTGTGCGGGTCAAGTTTGATATTACACCTGAAAATGTGTGTTTTGTTCAGCTGCTTTCTAATGTTATTTTTTCCTCCTATTTTTATATTTATCATCTAATTAAAAGAAACGCTAATGTGCATTTTCAACAATGAACTTTCTAGATGGGGATGATAAACTTCGAGTGGCACGTTGATGTTATTGGTCGGAAAAATATAGTACATCTCGTCTGTGATCTAGTCCTTCTATGGCGCTTTTGAAAATAGCTATCAAGCAATTGCCAATGTACGGGGCTCGCAATGTACAGTTCATGTTTCTGCGTTCCTCAAAACATCTTCATTGACATATTTTATATTTCTATTATGATAAAATCGCCCGATTTTAAGAAAAATATTCATCCTATCAACTAAAGCGTATTGATTTTCCGAACTAGGGGAGAATAATAACCGAGGCTTGGTTGAATGGGTTGTTAGCTGTTTCCAGGAATTTTATATATTTGTGTAGCAAACATTCGAGCATATAATTCAGCGCATTAGAAAATTCAACAGAGTGAAAATTAAAGTAATATGGGCGAACGCAATCGATCGCTTCCTTCTGTTTTTCCAGACAAATTTTTTTAATAAATTGTCCAGGAGTACGGACATATTTATACTGGTAATTTGAAATTCATATTTGGCGGCATTCTTAACATCATGCTAGATGCGCCACCTGAATGCTGTATAATGTCACCCTCTTCTCGAATGATTACCACAGTATAATTGTGATTACTATCGCAGCGTTGCCACAAGTTACGTAATATAAGCAGGTGCACTCCATCTACGTTTTGGGTTCTGAAAACACCGCAGCGCCGCCATGTGTACGAAATGATCAGTAAGATGAAGCC
>JAQGAO010003599.1:0-16690 GCA_034697705.1 Ommatoiulus sabulosus | reverse complement strand
GCCATTAGTGACACGTGATCCATTTGCACCCGCACCTGAAGTGGACAACACGGGTGTGCCCAGCCGAATCCGCTATATGAATACTCGATTAGTATTCTATTTTAAAAAATCATGTCATTGCCTTTAAAAAATCCTTATTTGTGTATTTTAAACCACAGTACTTCGTGTCGTGCCCTCCCCCCATTATTACCATTGTGCGGATAAGGCGCTTCAGCATATATCCTAGCATGTTGTGGGGACCCTCCATAAACGATGTCAACTTACTTTCTTGTATTTATAGAAATAATCTAATAAATTTATCTGTATTTATTTTAAAATAATTATTACTTATTAAAATTAAAACCAAAAATAATTTAAATATTTAAATCTCCAGTAAATCATGTTACGTGACCTTACGTCATACCGTATTTATAAATGAATGCCGGATGTGACTCATGAGACGCACGGAGTTTCATGTTGGGCGTCTGCTACTTGAATTTTCCCAATATTTTCAAGTCACATACATTTACTGGGTTGGTAATCGTCTTCTGCGCTGAGATGGAAACTGTTTTTGATGATGTTGTTCCTGCTGAAGATCTGAAGGTTATTTTCTATTCTGTTTTCCTATTATAAAGGCATGGATGTGATGTTGAACCGAAACCGGCCACATATCATTCACCATGACGACTGGTGATTGAGCTACAAGAACGTACTGATATAACTATCACATTTCTTACCCTTATGTCTAAATATCTTTTTTTGTTTTTTTATAACGTGTCATCTTTGTTTAAGACCCTCGATCTTAAAATTGTAAGGTTGACATCGGTTGCTGTCTAGGTTACTTGTACAAGCTATAGCCATATCATCGTGGTACAGTGTAGAGCCTAAATGGCCTCTCTTGATTATAGAAAAATGGCAATTTGATCATTTAACAGTTGTCATAGTCTTCCATTGTCTGATAATGACATGTTGGTAAAAATGGGTGACCAAGTTTGTTGTGTGGCCTGCCAAAAATTTAAATTATCTCCTCAACTAGATTCGTAATCACTTTTGAAGTGGGCTTTTATTGACATGATCAATATTATCCTGTTTTTAGAAATTTGAGAAGCAATTTAATGAACAGATGGCAAGAGGCTTTGTCAATCCAAAGACAAAGTTTGAGTATGCATGGTGCCTGGTTAGAAGCAAGTATACTGCTGATATCAAGAAAGGAGTAATGTTATTGGAAGGTATGCTTCGCAGTCATTGTCATAAACAAAAACTTATGAAAATATCATTCAACCGCTGTTAGACATTATTTTTGTTTAGCATGTTTGAAGATTTAATGCACATTGTCAGTATAATAAGTTCTGAATAATTTTTTGTTATAGATCTTGTAGAAAAAGGGGAGGAAGATGCTAAGAGAGACTATTTATTTTACTTATCAATGGGAAATGCAAAACTTAAGGTCAGCATGCATGAACTTTCTTAATTACCTTATGGTATAGCTGGCATTCCTTTTTTAATAGCATCAATTTAACCAATTATTCATTTAGGAGTACTCTTTGGCCCTTCAATATATACGAATGCTTTTGAAGGTAGAACCTACAAATAAACAAGCGCAAGACTTGGAAAAAATCATCAAAAAGAAAATGGAGAAAGGTAAGGTTTAAAAATGACAAACATTCTTAACAATAGTTTGAAAAAACATTGCTGATTGAAAACAATGTTTCTTGCAGAAGGTTTGTTGGGGATGGCAATTGTGGGAGGTGCAGCATTGGCGCTGGGTGCAGTAGTGGGACTTGGCTTTGCATTAGCGAAAAAATGAAGGTGTGTACATACCTGGTACAATTTAAATTTGATCGTTGACGTATCAGACAAATTCACCTTAGTGTTTGTGAATTTGTGCATTTAGCCAAACCGTGCAATCTTTGCCAGTAGTATGACAAATTAATGGCGTTGTTTGTATTTATCAGGGATTCAATGGAATTTGCCTGGCATTGCGTCAATCACACGCCTTACCATTTGCACAAATGGTTTGTTAAAAAGTTTTTTTTCAAAACTCATCAAGCTTAAGTATTTTCACTTTTTTTGCGAACTTTCAGAGATAATTAATTCACCATAGATTTTCACGAATTATTTTACTCTTCTGTTAATATATGTATTTGTAAATATTTGTATGCTGATGATGGTTTTTGTGCCTCATAAATGTTTACATTAAGCATTTATTGGCATCCTTAACCCTTGGATCACAAACAAAATGATGAATTTATAAAATATACTTGGTGGAGTAGGCTGATACAATTTTTTTAAAAAGTGCTCTTTTATGGTTGTATCTAATAGGAATAATTTATTGCATGGTTAATCAAAACCACTTGCAGAGTATACTAGGACAAATTCCAGAAAAAATAACATGTATCATTTAACTGATATTATTTGTCCTAACTTTTTGACAAAGTTGTTTTACTTTCTCTTTATTTGTTAGTGCTTTCCTATTGATGTTGCACACGTGCAGCTTGCAACATATCTGTAGTTGCTGTTCAAAGCAGTTTAGAACCGTTTTACGTGCAGCTGAATCTGACATTCATATTGTACTAGAGTTGCACTAAAAGTTGATGCCTTATTGTTGATATGCAATTAGCATCATGTAAATATTAGAACATTCCTACTTGTCTGTGAACTATTCTGTTGAAATATTTCAACTGCAAATATTTATTCTAATTTCCGCCATCTTTTAGTGTTAAACTCAAATTCTGTTTGTCTTCTAACAAATGCCTACAACTATTTTGGATTATCAGTTAATTTCATTGAGTTGTAAATCGTCGTGAGCTGTGTTTTGTACTGAACTTCCTAATTTCTTTCAATAAATGTATAGGACTTTATTAAGGTTTCACCCTCTTGACATATGATTAATAAACTCATTAATTAACTCATTTTTGCAAATGAGAACTGTGAAATTTTTTTCACTTAATTCACAAGCCTATTATTATTCAGTTCTCAATGAAAGCAAGAGTTGAAATGCTGCAGATGTCACCAAACAATTGCAAATTTTACATATTTATCCTTGTAGATAGCGTTGCAAGTTTGCGGTTATAGATGACTTTGATTAGCTGGCCGGACTAAATTTGTTAAAAGTGCATTCAATATCTTTGGCCTTCAGACTTTTCTTTAGATGACATCGCTCCATAATTAACATCATGTCATCTCTCGTGATCGGAAGTGTTCATATGAATTTTGACATCCCATTATCAGTTAATTTCATTGAGTTGTAAAGCGTCGTGAGCTGTGTTTTGTACTGAACTTCCTAATTTCTTTCAATAAATGTATAGGATTTTATTAAGGTTTCACCCTCTTGACATTTCACCCGTCCAAATTGATAGCCAAATTCGCTAAATGCGGATTCAAATGAAAACTTTGTGCAAGGCCTCCATCAACATAACGCCATCTATTGTGTTAGGAAATAACACGTGTTCACTAAATGCAATTTATATTAAAATTTATCCGAAAGAAAACTTTGGCATCACAAACAGAATTTATGGAAATGCTGTATGTATGAAAGCATTCCTCTGAGCAGAACCTTTATGAGTTACAGTACCTTATGCTATTAATTCTCTTAAATCTCTTGATTTTTGATCTCCCCATCAATATTTTATTCGCGTATGTGTACTTTCCAACACCTTATACTGTAAGTAAATTGGACATGGCTTAACACTTTACAGTAATACTGTAGGTTGTAAAACATATTGGATTTATTCTGATGGTTTCTTTTTCCATTCACATTGTACATGTGCAGTTTATGTAAATTATCTATTCTGTCAGCTTTGGATAACTTTATAAAGCAAAACCTTGATACACTGTTTTGTGTTTTATATTAATAACTGAAATTTTATTGAAAAAAAAAATGTCAACTTGGTCGCCATGCTTTTAATGCTATTTGAGCCTCTTTCTCAGAACGTTGCAAGATTGATAGCTATCAATAAATATTATAAAATGAACTACTTTCGAAAAACCATGGAAAGGAATAACATTGAGCTACAGTATCTGCTAACTGTTATTCTAGATTCAAACGGTACAATGAATGCGATTTATTACGTCGAAGCCTTTTAGAGCTCTCGTCCACTTGGTATTTGACCACAGTAGGCCTATACGAATATAAATCAGTAGGATCACTGGAGTGAAGCGCGCCACACGATAATGATTATTGAGTGAACGAAAAAAAAAAGAACTACATGTAGTTGACTCAAGTGAGTAAGTAAACGACAGTTGACTTAAATCTGGTTTGAACTAGTGAACGATGAACAAGTTCAGTGAAGTAGTTCACTTTGATGAAGACGTAGGAGTGAATAATAACACGCTCGGTAACCCGACATTCCTTATAATTGTACCCATGCGGCGCTGCGCGCATATTGTGAGTAAAAGTGGGCGGAGTCGGCATACAGGTTTTTTTCAAACTGTTTTCGAAGTTTCGAAATCGTATTTCTCCATCATCATCATGAAGCGGTAGAAGCGAGGTGTTATGGTGCAATCATTCGGTAAGTTTATTTATTTGTCACGTTGATTACTGGAATTTTACTGAATATCCATTGGATAAAGAGGATAATGAGCCTTATTTGAGCGGACCCAAAGAACTTCCATGTAGCCAGGTGTGCAAACAAACACGTTGAGTTAACAATAAACATGGCTTATATAGTAAGCCAATAAACTATTTGATCATGAGTCGCTTAGACTGTTGAATTGATTTAACATTGTTTATCTGCTCTTTGACCCTGTCTGGTATAGCATAAAATGTGATATTTAAAATTTCAAAATACTGTCATCCCCCAAAATACAGGCCGCCACTTTACACACGTTCGGCAGAACCTATTTTCTTAAAACGATGCTTGTTGGGTTTAATAGTTATAAATGCTTTATGTCGACCTTATACTCTCTCTCTCAGAACCCATTGCATTGTTTGCCATTATAGTGAGAATTCTAAAAAAAGCGAAGCAAAAGTCTTTATATTAACATTATTTGATTAACGTGTAGTTCATTGTTCTCAGCACACGAATTCAGACGTGAGGTACAGTCAGCCAGACACAGTATACATGTACTGTAGGGGTACTCTGACAAAAGCCTCGCGATTCGCATGTACATGTATTTTGTAGACGTGTACAAAATAGACACGCTAATTTGTTTAAAAGTTTGTGGCGTTGACCGCCAGGTCGTATTCCGACCAAGAGGTCGGGATACGATGCTTTCAAAATGAAAGACGAATGGTAAACAGCGATAACCATGAGTGACTTTTTAAACTACATGTAATTATAGCGTGTTGATTTCAAGCACGTGACTTCGCGATTTGACAAAGTACGATTTTGAAGGCAATTGACCCTTTTGCTAATCAGATCCTCTTGCGGATTTTTAAGGAACTATTGAAAGGCCTGTAACGACGCTCTGGTGCTGTCAGCTTATAGATAAGTTGCACATGCATGATGTAGCCAGCATGTGCCATCTGCTCGTGTATCTAGTACTAATTCGATTAGGCCAATCTTTATGATTGGCCAAATTGGCCTAGATTTCTTTTACATCATTCAGATGTTTTGGAAACCCATAGGCTCAAACTTCATGGGAACAGACATTACCGATAAATATTACAATTCCTCACTTAGTCCATATTTACATTCGTCTAAGGGGCCATCCAGAAATGATGTCACGCGATTTTTAAGTTTTTCAGACCCCCTCCCAACCCTATGTCACGATTTGTCACAAATTTTCAGTACGCCCCCACCCCCCTCTCAAAATAATGATGTCACGATTTTTTTCGATTGGCAGTTAAAACACCACTAAAATTCATTCAACACATGTAAAACAAAAATTTAATGTGCTGAAACATATATAAACACTTGTGAAATGAAACGAAATTAATGGCGCATTCCAATAGTCCACACTAGTGCAGTGTCCAGCCAGTGCAACTTGATCACGTGACTTTTTTGTTCAGTGCAATCTCATGACATCATTATCTGCCATGTTGGATGCACTGTCTACACTGGCTCTTTCGATGGTGTAGTCAGTGTACACTCGGTGCACATTATTTGGACAAATGGAATAGTCCAGTAGGTTGCACCAACTTCACTGAAGTATGCACCGTGGACAAATGGAATGGAACCAGTGAAGAAATGCACCTTGGTTTACACCAGTGTAAACTTTTTGCACTAATGGAATTCGCCATAAGCATCAGTCCATGGACATTCTGCCCAGACATTCAAGGAACGCATGCTCATATCCATCCCCGCCATTACATAACCCACATGCAAATTTGCAATGATAATGGACTATTCCATACACAGTGCAGCTGAGCAGCCACCCTCCTTGCTAGACTCATCCATACTTCCTGTTTATTAAATGTTATGCTTACATGTAGCTTTTAGTGTTAAAGGTGCACACTTTTTAAACCATTTTAATATAAACTTTACATGAAACACTGGATTAAAACCTTGAATAAAAGGTGGACTGATTTATCATTGGCAGGTATATAACAGTGACATCACACGGACAGTCTACCCCCCCACCCCTATTGTCACGATATGTCACAAATTTCGCATACCCCCCACCCCCTAAAGCCATGACATCATTTCTGGATGGCCCCTAATGTCTAAATATTGGTTTCAGATTTGCTTTTCGTTCCTTGCCGCCGTTGTTATCTTACAAAAATGGTCGTTTAATTAACTGAGCTACGCTCACTCCAACACCATCCAAAATATATACCACTTTACTAGGTAAGGCAATTATACTCCCATAGCATTACTTGACTTTTTCTCTGACCCTCCCGTTATTACATTACTAGCTGGATGGCCCGGCTTTGCCCAGGCTGTTTAGTTTCTATGCTAGGCCTACCAGGCAAATCTGAGAGACGAACCAGTTACTATGGTAATACAAAATGAATTTATAGCATAAAAAACTCGAGTGAAGCTAATACTTGCTAATGCCACTCGACTATGTTAAAACAAACTAGCTGGACGGCCCGACTTTGCCCAGGCTGTTCATAGTTCCTATGCTAGGCCTACCAGGCAAATCTGAGAGACAAACCTGTTACTATGGTGATACAAAATGAATTTATAGCATGAAAAACTCGAGTGAAGCTAATTCTTGCTAATGCCACTCGACTATGTTAAAACAAATTACTATACTCAGTTTTTTACCATGTATGTCATACTTTCTCTCAGATTTGCCTGGTAGGCCTAGCATAGAAACTATTAACAGCCTGGGCAAAGCCGGACCGGCCAGCTAGTATCTAATATAAAGTTTAGCACACAATGCAACATAAAAGTTTGGCTCTAAAGTATAAGGGAAATATCAATAAGGCAACAAATAAAAGTAAAGCAGGTAAAGAAATTGCACTCACAAAATTAAGATGTCATCACTTTCATGTAGTCGGCAAAGTCTGTACAAAAGTGTTCCAACAGGATGTAGGAGCCTTCGGCTTGTTTTGTATAGTGTATTGTCTCTACTGGCACACCATATCTGTGCGCCCAATCCAGGTTTGTTTGCCAAATGATTTCCGGGGTCTGTTTGCGTGCCTGCCACCATCTTTGGCGATTTCGTCTTTGAGTCTTTTTGTTGCCTATTCCGGGTGGACTTGTTGGGGCTTTTGTTGTTTGGCGTTTCATTTTGTTTTTCGATTGCCACACCCATTTTGGCAGTTTTTGCCTCGTTTAGTTCTGTCGTTCGTTGCTGCGCTTTTCCGAGTCTTTATCCAATTTTTTAATAGGGATATTTACGACCACGGCCATGTCCGCCTCTTTCGTGTTGTTTCTTCGTAATTTCGGATTTATATCCGTAAATGATAATTTCGTCATTTTCGACGTAGAGGGGCCTTTGTCCAGGGTAGTTTTGTTGATTTTGGACGCTAGAAATATCAAACGAGCCTCCCTGACCTCATTGTAAAATTTAATAGGATGCATTTCGGTGGACTTATGAAACTTGCTGGAAAGTAGATAATGAGAGACTGTCTTTATTAACAATATTGTACTCACTGTAGTCGAAATTGGGCTGTAACAGTGCGGAACCTGAAGCACGAAAAGTCTGATGTACGGAAGCACAGGTGTAATAATACACAGATGTATTGGAGCACTTGTGTAATAATACACTGATGTTTTGTAGCACTGGTGAAATCATACACTGATGTATTTACTCACTGTTACTTTGAACAACTGAGGTATCCAACTTTGCCTTATGTCTGAATCACTGCTGATACGATGCGTACACTGCGAAAGCATATGGAGCACTGATATACTGAATACAGAAGATACACAGTTAAAATAAAAATATAGTTATTTTCAGAGCTCCTGTTGAGTCTCAATTTAACTTTAAGCTAGGCTCGAGTATGAGTTTATTTTTAAAGACACTCTATAAACTTGGCATTCGCCCAACATTGAAAGCTAGGAGTCAATGAACTATTAATTTTGGTAATACAAATCACTTAAACTCATCAGATTTGTGCAACAATTAAATTATTTTTTGAAACAACTCAGAACATATGAAAACATAAATATGCTAATGATAATAACTACAATAATAATAATAATAACATACATTTTTTTTCCAAAATCTCAGAACAGGGTGCACATTTAAAGCACTTTCATACTACTTTGTAAAAGAGCACAGCATGTTCCAAAAAATAGT
Organism: Ommatoiulus sabulosus; assembly: GCA_034697705.1. Lineage (NCBI taxonomy): Eukaryota > Metazoa > Arthropoda > Diplopoda > Julida > Julidae > Ommatoiulus > Ommatoiulus sabulosus. Next base: position 8,074 of record JAQGAO010003599.1, on the reverse strand, counting down.
ACATGACACCTCTCAGGTCATTTGGGATAAATTGCAACCCTTGTTCATGCCCAACCCTTCAACAGAGGAATGGAAAGAAATATCAAATCGTTACTGCACTCTATGGAATTTACCTAACTGTGTCGGCAGTGTTGATGGAAAACATAAGAATAAAAGCACCTCCACGATCTGGTTCTGCCTTCATCAACTGCTAAGGATATTTTTCCATTGTCTTACTTGCAGTAGCAGATGCAGATGGAATGTTTGTGACAATTGATGTGGGAGAATTAGGGCGTAATAATGAAGGTCGAGCATTTTGCAATAGCAGTATTGGAAAAGCTTTGGAGCGAGGGCATCTTGGTTTGCACTATCAGGAGAAGCAAGGAAAATCCCATATTATTTCGTAGCAGATGAAGCATTCTCAATCTCAACAAATTTAATGAAGCCTTATTCTCGTAAACAGCTCAACACAGATGAAAAAAATATTTAACGGCAGGTTGCCTGGAGGGCGGAAGTCTGTGGAGAGCTTTTGGAATGCTCACCACTAAGTTTGGAGTTTTAAGCACTCTCATTCATTGTGACCCAGCTAAAGTGGATATATTTGTTCAATCAATTTGTGTGTTGCATAATGCAATTAAGCAAGGTGATGGGTTATTTTCAAAACCAGTTTGAAAATATTATTGTTGGCACTCCCACTGATCAACTGGCACCAATGACTACAAGTGCACAAAATATGAGAGATTCTTTTGACAAATACTTCCAGGAACGTTCTCAGATTCCAAACCAGGATTGATATTGCTGAAATACTAATACCTTGTTTTGAAACTAATTTTGCATGTGTTTAATAAACATTTACATAGTTAATATATAATGTTTTTAGCACTGATTGTATATGTTTATTTGCTATAACAGGGCAGCATGGCTTTGACAGTTGATTTTTACAAATGCATGCACTTGACTTAAACTTTCCTTTCATTTTCAAATTCTGGGCTATATTTGCCCATGCTTGGTCTGTAGCAGCTCGATTGCTGTAGTCCATGTGTGTTATCTCCCATAAGCATGGATTATTTTCCACTTCACCACAAAATTGTTTGTTAAATGTGGGATCCTCCTTTATGTTGTTACAAAATTTAAAACTTTAATACAGTAAAACAAAACCAAACACTTGAATTCTGTTAATTTGATTAAAATACTTACTTGTTAGGCCTGAAACAATAAGTCGAACGCTTCTTCAAATTGCTTTTAAAGGCCTCCAGGGGGCATGTCACAGACGTGATGGGGCAAGAGGGTGTATGCCAGTGTCATGTCATGTAAATGGAGATTGCTCCATTTGCTCCATTGTTTTGGGGCCAAATGTTTTGGGCACGATTGCATTCAGCACCTTATGGTTCCTATATGTTTCCCTCCTCAGATTTGTCATTTTTGCAGCCATTCTCAAAATTTGGGGGTTGAAACAGAGTTTTTGCCACCTTGTATAATAAAAAATTGTTTGAATTGTTGAGCTTAAACATGTTAGGAACTTTGTGTTAAGGAATTGTTAAGCTAGTAATATTGATTTTAGTGCCAAAGGGTTCATTTCAAGCAAAGTGTTTATTTTTTCTAAAATACTAACTCAATTCATGTTCAAGTTTAAATGCCTGGCTTTGCTGTTTAATTAGTTGAGATTTAATTTTGGTTTGCTCTAATAATGCATCCGCAACCTTATTTCTAGGGTGAGCTATATCAACCCGCTTTCTGTTTGCTCTAGGAGGAGCACAAGGTCTACCACCTGAGAAAAGCCCTCTCTTTTTTATAGGCATCTTAGGTTCACATGACTTGTTCGGACTAGCAGCTGGGGTAACAGATTCATGATTTTCAACATGAATCTACAACATGATCTACAGCAGAATTATTCTGAGCGTCATCAGTCGGAGTAATTTCCTATAAGGCAATATAGATATCAATTTAAAGCATGATTTAAAAGTATAGTAAAATAAATTCATCCATGCTTTCATAATCAGCACAAGATTCTTATTCTGCAGTAGTTTATAAATTAATTCTATAAACAATGTTTTTAATATATGGTCACATATATTTTACCGGTTTACCTTTTTCTGGCTCTTTTTTGTGTTAAACGTTTTTTTCATTTTTTTATACAAATCCAATAATTGTTTAGGAGTATGTTGCATTTGTATCCTCCCAATCGCATTGTATGATTGGGCGACTTTTTCCCAGGTTTGCAATCTTTTGCTGGGAACAAATTGCATTGGTCCTTCTATTTTCAATTATGTTTTTGTAATCATTTTCTAATTGAATGAGTAATTCTTTATCGAGAGAAGAATATGCTTTTTTAACTTGCCCTCCTGGTTCCATCATGCTGATTTTAAAATCTGTAGCGGACTACACTTTTAATTCCTGATATAACGACCTCTAGTAGTGAAATTGAAAATCATTATTTCCCGGACTTTTCAATTCAAAGTTGACAATGAAATAATTTCATTAAAAAGCTTACTCTGGACTCTAGGTTTTGGTTCAGCTTTAGAGTCTACCTAAAGTCATGAAACTAAACTTTCTTTTCAATGGTTACTACTGTTAGCCCTGACCCTCAACTCTAACCATAACTTTGGTTAAGGTGATATTAGTTTATGGGCTGGTTTGAACTACTTATGTTACTGCTACCATTATTATGATATAATTGGACATTGTTACATTAATTGCCTCCCCCTTGCCCCATGCAAGGGGTAATATTAGGTACAGTATGGGGCAAGATGGGGTACATAATACGCCATTAAATTAATCTGCTACACATAAAGCGAAAACATGCACAGCTTCAACATTGCTGTAATCTTCCGCAGCACACGAATTGTACCCGTTTTCCACATTTCTGACACAATCCATCTTTCTGTAGATTTTCAATAGAGCTCATTACAGTATAAACACTGCATCAGAATCATCTTGTGGTATTGATGAGTTTTTGTCGTTTTAGATGCTTTTTTTTGCTTTAACATTAGAAGTTTCGGCCCTTTTTGGTGTTTTTAATGTTGATGGCTTGAAATACTAATTGACGTTTATATGGGGATGATGCCACAATTGCAGTTTTCCCACGGCGCCTTGTCTGTCGAGTAGTTTTGTTTTCAACCCTTGGATATGTTAAGGTGACACATCATTGAGTACTGTAGCAAGCACATTTTTTGCAGTGGGTGAAGCAGGTATGACATTAACTGGTGTTAAGCATGTAGAACTTTGAGGTTGAGCCACATCTACATTTAGAGCAATATAAGTTTTTGCAGAATGTAATCTGTAATCTGTTGTTACTGATGCTTGGAAATTGCTATCTCGGAAAATAATATTTGGATCAACAGGCCAAATACCAGTTCGCTTGAAGCCATTCACAGCAGTCAACATTGTAGATGACCTAATAAAAGGTATTGCTTAAAATTCAACCATTTGAAAGGAAGTTACAACCCATTCAGGGTGCCAACTAGTAACTGCACTGTCATAGTATGTGCTCAGAGGTTTCATGAATGCAACATCCAGGGGCTGAAGGCAGTGTGTGCAATGTGATGGGAAACAAATGAATTACTCCATTATCATGTGCGAAATCAATTAGGTAAAGATTTTTCACATGTGAATTATGTTTATCAAGTAACAAAAGTATTGGGTTTGGTATTGAAACATGGGAAAATTCAACATATTTCTTGAACCACTTCAACAAATATCTCGATCAATCCAACCTTTCTCGCGGCTTTTTCTTCGGAAAATAAACATTGGTGGCATGTGTACTCCAGTTGCACTACAGCAAATTTCAATTGTAGTTGTGCTTCCTTTATCAGCTGATGTCAGGGCTGCTGCTTGCTTCCTTCCCTTTGATGAAATTAGTTTTGATTTAGTTTTTGCAACCACTGTAACCCCTATCTCATCACAGTTGTGGATGCTGTAGGAGTTAGTTTTACATGTACAAGCGAAAAGTGTGTCACATAGATATGAAGTCATTTAGAAATTGTCAGCTGTTAGACAGTAGCTTTTATTTAGCAAAGGGTTCAGCAAAGAAAGCAGTCTGAACTGTTAGTTGTTCAGTTTTGTATATTTAATTTATGGGAGTATCTTTGCCTGCATACAGAAGGTGTTGCCAAATATAGTTAGTTGTAGCATCACACAGCATAAATTTCAGACTAAATCGAGCTCTTTAAATGGGCAAATACTGATTCCATTTTAGTAGACCTTTGTGAAGTAGTAAGCTTTCATCGATGATAATTTCTTGAGATTTGGTGAATGCAAAACATTTTTTTTCTGAAAATGATCAAAAAGAGGCCAGATCTTTTGTAATTTTCAGCAGGGATGATTGTGTTGTACAGTTAAGGAGTTATCCCAAAAGGGCAAAAATTTGCTGATTAAAATATATCTGTTGGCAACCATAAACTCTCCAAAAAAGTGTTTCAACAGACTTTTTACTACTCTAATAGTAAGACAGGACTGGTTTGACAACAACACATTGTAATATTATTAGTGCCAAATAAACCCACATTTCAGGAACAGATACAGGCTTCCAATTATGTAATCTTGGAACTTGACTTGGATTTTTGATGTTTTGTATTCATTAGCATATCGGTTTGTTTCAAGCACAATTTGAACCAGAAGCTTAGCTTTCATCCGCAAACAAATTAAAACATTCCAATACCTTTGTTAGGTTTTGCACAGTAACATTAGGTCCAGTTGTCTCAGAAAATTGAAAATGAGAAGGTGGTGGAGCTCCTTGTGGCATTCTGCGCGGTACCCTAGAACTTTGAACATTCAGTTCCAGGTCTTCAGATTCATCAGAAATTCTGTCATCACTTATCTCTGAATCACTGCGAAGTCAGACACATCTTCCAAATTTTAAACTCATTTTATGAACCTTACACACTGCTATGATTGGCAGGAATGACACTGAAGTGACACTGCAGCGACAACTTATTATGACGTCTCCGAGTTGCCAATGACAGTTAAAAGGTTAAGGTATGTAACCTGTTTAGTCTCTTGCTCAGATGAAAACACTTGGAGTAACTGAGCATATCCTGCTTTAATAGTAATATCTGGATGGTTGTTCTTGTTTCCCTTCTTCAATTTTTGCAGAAACAGGTCGTTGAGTAATGGATACAATGATCCTTGGCAGCAGTTTGAAAAGATAACCCTTTTTCCTCAACATCTTTTGCTGTTCGTTGCAGGATTCCAAGAGGTGTAGTCCCTCTGGTAGTTTTTTTTTGTAAATACGCATTAAATTAAATTGAATCGGTATACATATAAAAAGAATATACCGTAAATACGGAATTAAGCGCCGGACCCGCAATACGCGCCTACCTTTATTAATCACCGGGGGGGGGGGTTCCCCGGAATTTGCAAATAAGCGCCCCCCCCTTTTTTCCATTTTTGCACTTTTATTGAAAGTTATATACCCTATTGTCTTTTGCTCAAATTTGTTATTATATGAAGGTTCAACAACAACGTAGCTTAGTAATCCAATAAAATGGATCCTTCACCACCAATTCAGGGGACTATCCAGACATTTTTTACGATTTTATACCCTTTATCGGAGGAATATCTAGTCGTACAATCAAATCTCGATTTAGTTCAGCTACCAAATGTGGGTTTAATCATCTTCGGCGACGACGTGCTAATCCTCTCCTCTAACCCTATATCCACAGAGGAGGTACCTCGGTAAGTATTATTTACGGTATGCTCCTTTTACCTGGTACCGGTAGTAGAATTTTAGACAAGCGCCGGACCCGCAATATCCGCCTACCTTTATTAATCTCCGGGAGGTTGCCCGGAATTTGCAAATAAGCGCCCCGGTGCTTAATTCCGTATTTACGGTACTATATTGATACTTACTTAAGAAAGTGTCCAGCTGCTCCATATGGCTGCCAAGCACTGATGTTAGTGTTATGCACTATCTTTATTTGTCCCTTAACTGTGCATCTCTTTTATCTGGAAGTTTTTCAGTCTGCCTTTCAAAAAATTCTCACAAACCTCCTCCGACGCATTCCTCTGCTTCTTTCTCTTTTTACTTGCTGGAGAAACACTTAATCTTCGGTTCACAGTTGCTGCCAATAGATTTTTCGTTGAGGTTTTCAGCCCCATCAAAATGATTGAGCTCCAATCCTAAAAAAATGCAGGAAGCCGAAAGAAAACTGGCATTTGCAGTATCGGCGGCATTCCTTTTCTTCTCATAACTCTTGAAGCTTCATGAAAGTTTAAATCTAAGAACGTTTTGCTCGTCCAGGAACCATTCCAGAAGATCGTCCTGTCCAGGCCAGACTTCCGGCTGCAGATTACTGAGGCCGCAGGAACTTATCATCTCCTCCCAAGGCAGCTTCGTTGCATGATTAGCCAACTCGCCGTAAAGGTGCCAGTGGTTGAGACCAAACAGTTTGGCCGGTGTCAAAAACCGGTCATACCTTAAGTTTATCACCCGGGCCAGTCATTCCTCGTTTGAAACTTTCCTTGAGTGATATTCTGGCAAATGGGGCTCGAACTCAGGTGGGGGCTTGATGACTTGAAAGGTCCGAGTCAAGAACTGCCACACTCTTCGTTATTCGGCTACTTCATTAGGTATAATCATGGGAGGACCCTCTTTATTCTACTCATAATCACGAACATCCAACTCCGGCGTCAAAGCCACCAGAATCGGCTTTTGCCGGAATATATAGTCCCGGGTTATTGGGGTAATCCGTAACCTCGATGATGGTTGGTCCATAACGCACAGGCCCCAACGGTGGGATCTCGACGTCAGGTTTGCAGATTGTTAGTCCGATGACAAAAACTTTGCTTTGGTGTCTCCGAAAGTAGTTGGGGCAAAGTTGAACACTAAAGCTCACAACAGCTGTAAAACTTGCAAATATAAATTAATTTTCTTATTGCACATATAGTACTTACATTTCTGTAGTTATAAAATTGAAACAACAGATTATTTCACTTAGCTTTTTTCACACTATGTGGTATAATTTCCTAATGCATATATTTTTTCCCCTTTGTAAGGCATGTGGGTTAATCATTACCCAGCTTAAATCCTCCACTATTGGAAAAACAAGTCTTTTTGCTTGCGGAAATGGCCCATAAACATCACTTGCACAGATTGTTGTTTATCTATGACTATGACTTGTGCAGCAAAATTCCTCTTAATCTTCTTTGTTTTCAGTTTAACTAACACAAAATCTCCTTCATTGAAATTTGTAGAAAGTTTGGGTGAATTAGTTACAGAGTTTTCTTCACTGTCTTCTTCCATCATGTCAGACCCAGATGAATCATCACATAATAGTAAATAACTCCATTATATCCAAGTCAGATTTTGATGAAGTAGAAGGAATTCTCTTCTTTAAAACCTTTTTTAGAAAAGTTTCTTGTTCACAATTTTTGTTTTTGGAGAAGGTTTTTTCCCAATCTCTCCAAGTTTTTGTAAATAAGAACTTGGAATAATTGCTGCCTTGCCCTTCTTCCTTGTTATCTTTCCTGGTTGTTGATCAGCTTTTGAAATTAAAATGTCTTCTGGTAATGTGAAAGTTTCTTTTTCACAACAAAGTCTCAGTTTTGTTAACTGAGACTACTCAAGCAAATGCAAATTACTTAATTTAACGACTTCGATGAGATCCGTACCTCCCGGGGATCGGAGGCACAAGGCATTTAGTGCAATCCCAATGCTTTTTAAAGAAACAGATGTGGTGACACCATGTGGTTTCAGAGTTGTAAGAGACTGAGAGGATTCCCTTGGGACGTGTTGGAGAGTTTCTGACTCACCCGCACGGGAAGACAAACTGCATTCGGAATCCTGATCCCTGAGGATTCCAACATCCTGTCTCTGGGTTTCTCAGAGAAAGCATGGAGGCTTCGCAGATCAAGGGGGTGTTACACCTAATTTTTTGTTTAATATCCTTTAAAGAACCACCCAAGAATGCCCTTTTTTGTGGAATTCTAGAGGCGGGCGAGCAACATATGTTAAGGTAATGCACCTATGTTAAGCCTGTAATGGATTTATTGAAGGCATTGCTTATAGACAACAACATAGATCAGTCAATAGAAGAGGCCTTAAGGGTGGGGGTAAGAAAGTCACAGCAGGTTTCAAACCAGGCAGTTGTATCTGACA
>JAQGAO010003598.1:0-16694 GCA_034697705.1 Ommatoiulus sabulosus | reverse complement strand
CTGACTTTTCCAGGTCATTTTCAAGTTCCCTGACTTTTCCAGGTTTTCCAGGTTTTCCAGGTCTGTGGGAACCCTGTCAATTTGTCTTCTATAGCATGCAGTTGAACTGGTTACACTGGGTTTTGGGTTTTCTACGAGATTTACAGCTATTTAGAGCTATGTCACTGAGTGTTGAATAAATATATTTAATAAAAATGAATGTATATAGAATACTTGTTCTTGTAGATTCTAAAAATAATTTCATTGCTTGTTAGGGTTTTTTTTTTTTGGTTTTTTTGCAACAATTAAAATTGCATTCATTACGATTGAGTTTATTTGTGATGGCAAATCGAAAAGGAGACCCGATTGTTTTGAAATTGGTGGAGGAATGCACAGAAAATGTTCAAGAGGCCTCTTTCCAATCTTATTCCTTTTGGTGCTTACATGTCCATCGACCAGTGAATCCAGAAGAAGCATCTCCATCAGCAACTAAGAGGATATGCCATGCAATATGGATGTGAATTTCATATTTGCAGAACGTTTATGAATAAGGATTTTGAGACTTAAAAGCCCTATATAGTGTATTATTACAGCACGGTTTGTTACCAATTGCATTACAGGAAGCGCCCTATAGGCGCACCATAAACTCGCTAGATGAATGAAGATTTATTCTGAACATCCTTAATATGGCATTATCGACATCTGTTTACAAAATTTCAAACTCTGCTTACAGTGCATCTTGATAAAAACCAAATAACAGCTGATGTCGGATACAACCGTGCATGGGATGAGCGACAATACCACATTAAATATGTCACGCTAAAACCCCAAAACCACGACAATATTACTTATACGTTACAAAGTTTGGTTCCTCAAGGGGATGTTTCTAATTAAATACTGAAAATATGCATGATATACAAGTTTAGGTAGTTGATCTGTCCTTCAAAAGGACGAACTGAGACCCAAAACGTGAAAACCGCTCCGTAACTTCACGTATCAACTTAACTAATTCAAAATAGCAAAATGCTCCTTGTTGTTGTTGTTTATTGCGAGCACTTTTTAGCATTATTTTTTCGCAATGTAAGCATGTACGCATCTAAATTTAAACCACGGCTAAAAAGGGGAGGATTTAGGGTGTGAGGAGAAGTCGAAAAAGCATCGGGCTTAAGGCTCAAACGGGGTGCCTAAATGCAACTCATTGCTTCAAATATAGGGATACAAGTTGATTTCACAGCTTACCTTTATCGTCTTCATCTTTGTCACTATGATCACAGATGACGCCACTCAACGTCTCTAAAAACGATAAATAAGTATTAGTGTCCTATCAGAAATACCATTAACATAAGAAAAAATAACTTCCAGCGCACGGGTTAATTATATACAACTTGTAAATAGCCTAAATATGTCGCAATAGCCCGAACATAACAATAAACCAATTCAATATCACTGCTGTCATCTTGCTGTAAAGAAATACTTGAGATTCCTTAAAATAATAGGTGTTTACAGAATATATTAAAAGCATGACTACAGAGACAGTTGTATTTGTTATTTTCGAATCGTTCTCTCATAATTTATAAATTCTAATAAAACCTTGGTACGTCAAGTGGGAACTTTCATCAAAAACTGTTCAATTAATGAGTCCATTTACATTCGTCAACAGAACCATAGAAAAGTTCTAGGAGAGACTGTACAGTTATTATATCCGTATGTCCGTTATTTTAGACCAGCAGGCGACATCGTCTCCAGGAGCTAGGAAAAACTTTCATGGATCAGCAAGGATTCAATAGTGGTCTCCATGACAACGGTTGTCATTATTATGACTTTCCCGTGTAGTTTTAATAACCAATGAGAATTTCAGTAATGGATGATTTTGCCCAAGTAATCTCAATATTCAATGAGTTGGCAATTTAATACTCAGAGATACAAGACACTTTGTATACAGTACGTGACCTCATACTGTATGTTGGTAAAATTGCCTTTAACGGAACCATATAGGTTGAAATAAAATGCAAAAGGAGGAATTCGATGCAATATTCTTGTAAAAGAACACTTTTTTAAAACAGTTGTAGTTTTAGTTTACAAGCCACCTCTTTTTACAACCACAAATAATGCTAGTAAGATAATTTGCAGAAGTATTCCAATACCTTAGCAAAACCACTGAATTGATTAGTTTAAAGTTCATGTAAGCAACTGAATAACTTAAAATGTACGTATAGTTAATACACGTACTCAATACGTAAGACATACTTTTTTTAAATAAATACACGTGTATTTGCAAAATAAAAATGATTCGTTCCACTTATCGTTGCTTAAAAATAACAATTGTCGTTCATCAAGAAATAGGAAAACAAATTCTGAGTAATTTCCAAGTCTATTTCAAAATAAAACGAGGAATTTCCGCCAAAAAAGTTTTCAGTATATAGAACGAATTATTCGGACTAATACGAATGACCAATATTGCGCTCATCTCGATTTCAAGATTGATTTTTCGTATTTAATTTTTTTAGAATAACTAATTACCGTAACGCCCAAAAATAATTAATGTGTGTTCGAAAATCCGGATAAAAAATTTCCGTCATTCTTTCTTTGTCATAAAGTCTGGTTAATTTTAATAACTAATAAACCAATAACGCCCGTGTTTATTGGATTTTTATAACGTAAACGCAAATTGATCAATAAAGAAATGTGACAAAGCAAGAGGAGGTAGTAAAAAATTACAATACATGTACAGTCATGACTTTTCGGTCTTTTTTGACATTACATGTTCTAAATTCAAGGCGAAAATTAAGACAAACTCTAAATTTAACTCGAATTTTATTCAGGTGAAATGAATATCTGTAATTACCAATACACTAAAAAAACAGTAATCAAAATTGCTTGACCCTAAAATAATGTGTCAGGTTGCTACGGGGTGGTCCATAATTCTTTTAATAAGGTAATTTACACACAACACATTTTCACTTGACTGAATAAGAATTCATCAACATTATTCTCATTTACCTCCAAAAACTTTAATACTGTACCTCATTTGGCATCGTTTATTTTTGTCATATTTCTCTCAGCTGAGACGCCCCTGTAATTTGTCTACAGGAGTACCATTTTCATTACTCTCGCAAAATGGATCCCTTTCTAATATTGTCACATGGCAGTGACGCAACAGCATGCAGTGTGTCAGCTGTTTTAAATTCGGCAACGAGACACATTCCTCAAAGGGAGAGCATTTCTACTTTTAGAAATGTGCCGCAACCCCCCTTCGAACTCAGCTTGGGCAGGGGGCCGAACAACCCCTTCATTTCTTACTTTACCCCATCGCGAGCATTTCAAATATTTTTAAATAAACACGCACATGTCTACCACGTATGAGAGGTAGATACGTAGATGGCGCCACCGCTTATTTTGGGTCACTGAAATCTTGGTCTAGCATCCGTTGTCACGTTGTTTGACGTTGATTTGAGAACTTCAAATTAAAAGTAATCTAATGATGTACAGTATATTCTATTGAGTGTCGTATACAGCGGCATAATATCGTTTTACGCCAGAAAAATGTGATCTATTGTGCATCGGGAATAGGGCAGTACAAATCTAAAATAAAAGCAGCGATGTGGCGCCAAACGTGCAATACTCTCTGGTGGTTATCTGCTAGAAATCTGTGCTTTCAAGAAGATGTAGCCGGAATAGGTGCATTTATCTACCAAGTGAGACTCGCAAAAATCTATGAAAATCCCAAATCCAACAGACCGAAATGCTTGGGTTTTTTTCTCCCTCTCAAGATGATGGCGTATTTTAGCACATCTTGGGACTTCTATCCCTCGTCCTCGACGAATCTAGTTCAAATCCCTGAAATGCTCTTTCGTCGTTTCTTAATTATTTATTTTACAGTGTAAAGTTTTATCATAAGAAAGCCGACCTCGAGGGGGAGGTGGCGCTACCGTTACTATTTTCGTCCTCAGTCATCAATTTTCTCGTTTTTTTACGTTAGTCAATAAGTGCGCACTACGTGTACATACACCAAACACAAGGGCTACACGGTGGCTCGTACGACCGTAATGAAAACGGATGGAAATTAGAAAAAGCTCAACAAGCCACTCCCAAATAATGACAAAATCAAAGTTCTCCAGTTGTCAGGAACGATGTGTAAAGCGAATTTACATATTTACAGAGCTTAGATGTACATGTACTGAATACAGGGAGGGTCACGCTTGAGTTAATGACATTTCATGAGTTCGACTACAATCATAGCACATCGAGTGCACTTATCATATAGTCGTATATCGATCGCTATGGATGTTTGTTTATTTAGGTTATTTAGCTAAACCAACGACAACTAATGTCACATAAGGTTCTAGTAGGGTACACTATAAGGAACATCGTGACGAAAGATTGAGTCGTGGTCAGTTGATAAAGATTACATGTACAAGCTCGAATATTCAGGCCTTTTTTGTGGTTGTGGAAAATAATGACAAATTTACTTCTTTACACTTTATAAGTTTGTGCAAGAAACTCTTCCCTTCCCAATTTTTATCCAAATAAAAAAATGTATTCATCCAGCAAAGAATATTACACAGTCCTGTTTTTGCTTATAATTACTCCTAATGCTGCAATTAAATGTGATATAATAATTTTAGTACTATATGACCTCATAACCTGAGGTTTGAAACAATTTAAATCAAATTAAAAAACATCCAAAAATCAGAAATTCGTAAATTTACGTCGTAAATGTAGCTGCACGTAGATGTAAATGTAAATGTATATTAAGCTCCGCCTGACGGAGCATGCGCGCTAAGCATTTCTTGCTCTATACAGTACGTTAACATTTATCGTGAGTTTGATTAATGTACAAATCATCGTAGGGCAGGAAATGCTTAGCGCCAGTATAATTTTTAAATTATAACTACCATAGTTTAGCAGGGTGGCAACAAAATTTTCATTTTCAATTTCCCTGACTTTTCCTTGACTAAAATCCAACATTCCCTGACCAAAACTTACTCGTTAATTCATAACAATTTTTTTGTCATAATGAAAAATAAAATAACAATTGCAATGAGGATCTTGGCAAAACACTAGATTTTGTTACAAGTCTAACTGGGGAATTCTAGGGTGGATTGAAGAGGATTGGGGATGGAACTGCCAGCAGACTGATCGAGTGCAGGGATAGCATTTTGCTTTTATTTGGAAAAATTTCCCTGACTTCCCTGACCACTATTTTTTTTCCTGACTTCCCTGACCTGTGGCCACCCTGGTATGGGCATGTACTGTACATGTTAAAATGTTTTCGCTATGTTCAAAGGAATTAATACAGTGTACTTCCTTCGTAAAGGCTGTAATTTCCCTAGTCCTTCTGTTGATATTAATTAAGAACGGGCTCTGATCAGTGACCTGTTCACAAGGTTTAATCATGCATAAGATGCAGGTTAACCCAAATTACTCGAATCTCCTTAAAACCAGGAACTCGGTTATGCAGGTCTCTGCTGAATGAGGGCAATATTAGTAGGCCTACAGTTTCTTTTATACTATACCGAAGGCCCCAGCATAGCACTTCAAAACGCAGATTTAATGACGCCACATTGTCATGTAAATTTGTTTTGTTTGCGAGTCCCATTTAGGGAGAAAGCAAGAATATATCGCGAGGCAATTCTAACGACCCGTCAAGTTGAAAAACTAAAATCCGATATCCGCGCAGGTAACATTCCCTCACACTCCTACAGGGTGGCCAATGAAGCTTTTCCTGTTTATTGGCACGTTTTCGCACATTTCAAGAATGCTGCGTCTTATTCGTTCAACTTGCATTTTTCCATAGCAAAGTACGCATCTCCGGCAGAGGAATTACGTATTCCAAGACGAGCATTCCGTCTTAGGATTTCGAGCATATGGCATTGTATTGTATTGTAATTAACCCGACATTTGAAGACTGCATCTTATCACCTGACCTTCCTTATTTTTCTTTTTCCATAAACTACATAAATGGGTTCTGAAGATGAAACTCGGTTGAAAACCTGCTATAGGGCGCTCGCGCCAGATGACCAAGCATTCGAAACAAAATTTTATCTTGCGCAGCATTTTATCTAGAATCCGGTGCTGTCAATGCTGGAACCCCACACGTTATCCTATAAAATATAATTCCTGGTGGGGGATGGGATTTCGCCACCTCCTCCCTCCCTTCTTTTCCAACAACAGGAAGAGCGTCAACGTCCTCTCCGTCTTTTGCCATCGTTATACCCCTTGACGCAAACGTGTACTCAACATCGTAGAAAAGCTTAACCCTGCCCAGGACGGCCGAGACGAACCGAAACACCAGAACCACGCCCACAATTGCTTTTTATAAATTCCAAAAATATCTCCACATAAGAGAAAAACACGTTGCGCTTTCTTATTCCCTTTATAACCCTTTTCCAATCCAAAAATAGTCTTGATATATTTTACAGGGTGGGCGCGCGAGATGTGGCCAAATTCTTTCATAAGATTATGCGGCGTCTATTAGTCTACTGTTATTGCCACGCACATTGAGCCAATGGCATCCTTGTTATTCTTCAGAGAACAGAGAAGCGAATCTGGATCCTTAAGTTACAAGTTGTGCTCAAAAGCTATGGTGAGACTACTTACGATCGTATTAAGTATAATACATCAATTGTAAGAAGGCACCTGCTCGAATTAACTTTAATTTAAAGAACTTGGGATGTTGCCTCGCGAACTGTGGCAAAGGACGGACCAAAACAATTTATAAATAACATTAAATTTGCATTGCAATACAATTTTGTTAGTTTTTTTTTATTGTAAATCAGAAAGTCGGTGTCCAAAATGATCCTCATGAAAGCTAAATACGAACAAGCAGCCAGGAAACCGAAAAAAAAGAACGTTTAGTGTTTGTGCAATTTTACCCTTGTACATCTTGGAATGGTTCGATTTTGGACAAACACCCAAAAACGTCCACAACACTCAGTCTTTCATTTAGAGAAGAATTTTCCAACCGCAGCCTCCGCAGGTATATGCTGATCAGCTCTTTCATTATGAAACCAAACAGACTGAAGTACTGTAGACGTTTAATGAAATCGAATATAGCAACACTCAAGTTACCAGAACTTGTAAGTAATGTCCGATTATTTGTTATCTTAACCGTTACTTGACAATTTTCCATCCGTTAAGGTCGTAAAATGAGGCTCTGCCCCTGTGAGGTGGCTTCATGAAGGAACACCCGAGTACAAATGGGTTGGACATTTCCGAAAAATAGCTGCAGCGAGTGGAGGATTTTAGATCTCCCCTAAGAATTGGACACATCGGTCATATCCGTTGATTATAAATGACTTTTCGTTATATCCGAATTTTAAAACAAGTTCTTGTCAACATTACTGCCCACGAGCCACAAACAAACTTCAACATTTAGTTTTAACGGAAACTCTTCTGACAGGTTTCCTCATAAACAGTTTTCATTGTGTAGTTCCCGGAATCCTGAATGATAAATTTGCTTTGCACTGGAATTACGTGCGAGTTGAGAAAAGACAAATAACGATGATTTCCATTTTTTCCACGTACCACCTGACTTGGTCTGTTCAGTGTCTCCTACAAATATCAGCTGGTTTGTTTCATTCCATTAAACAAGCACACAAAGGGTGAGAAATTCAATTGAAAAAGCTATCAAAGGACTTCCTTTTATTTTCCAATCTTTGTTTTTTGTAACTGAAGCATGCCATATACAGTAAATTTTGTGTGAAGTAACTGGTCAGACAAGTGATGACAGGTGATCTAATGATGGGATGTGTCAGGCATCCAATACAGCAAATCAGTCAAGGTCAATTAACAAACCATGGAAGTGCTTCATCATCAAATGGAGCGCTGGGAGTAAAAAGAATGTTCACTCCCTTTTTACTCCCACGCCAACAAGGGTCAAATCATAAATGTTGGGCTCAATATTGGTCAATGACAGCTGTGTGCCACTCTGCATTATCTAGAAGGTAGCAAAGAGGCAAGTGGTTTCTGTGACGTCCTCACGTCTATGGCCTATGGATGGTCTAGTTTATTTTTGCGTTACAGTTTTCAGAATGATAGGCAAGAACGTTCTTCAAAGATAATTTAACACTCAGGAGGTCAGCAAGCACAACAACTGCATTATGCAATAAATGTGGACAAGATGGAGCAACAACGATCTTACCATGACTGTGGATGAAATTTGCCAAATAGAGGTCCAATTCCCGGACGGAGACATTGATGTGGTAAGGGTTAACACACAGTCCAGGATGAATGCATTCAGGTGCCTTTTCCAGTCTCTCTCCGTCTGTACTTTCCAAAGGAATGGCTTTGAATAATATGACCATGACCAGATCCAATCGCCACACCTTATCGGCCTGCCTCAAACAGTCAATACGCCGCATTTTACCCTTTTGATCAGGATTACTTATGACGCACATGGCAGGCTTTTTACCCGTGATGCTTAGCACAAAATCCTCGCGACACTCTTGCGTTATGTCCTTACGTAACTTCCCTAAAAGTCGCGAGGCCCACTTCTGTTTCACCTCTAGTTTTTCGTTCTGAAACAAATGAAGTCAAAATAAATATCCACCGCAATTTGCAACATGTAAAAACAGTACACGTAATATATTGGGAAGAAATCAGAAAATCACAACTTCAATCAAATTAGTAAGTTTGTGATATATAAGTTCGTTCAAAAACTAGCTTGTATGATAAACATTGGATGAAAAATAAAGAAAGCGAATTCACCTGGTGTTTGCTCGTGAAAAACGAGCTCTTGCGGTAAACAGAGCAAGGAAACGTGCAATAATACCTCAACAGTAGCTAATAACCATATATTGTAGATGGTGAGTTCGTACAATCCGACCAAACACTAATCCAGAGCGATGAATGGCAGACAAAAAGGTTTGCAGGTGGATGTTTTTCAGATTAATTTAAGATAGTTTTGCATCAAGTCGGTTGGTGAGACAACCGCTAATATTTTTTTACAAATAAATGTACATTTGAATTTTTTAAATCGGCCGAAAACTCATTTTGAGGAAATTGATAAGCTTATTTTAAACGCATCATTTTTTGGGATGCCAGGTCGTTACTAAAATATAAAAAAAAAACCTTCTAGTTTTCATTGATACTGTACATATGATGTATTTTGGTTACCAATACATTGGCTAACATATCTGGAAATTTGTGAAATACACGGTTTTCAATGTGTATATTCAAATGAATGGAACATATGGCAAATTGTGTTTTATCAAAGGTAGGAAAGAAAGTTTGGACAAAACTTCATTTGGAATATGGCTGGGCGCTCTCAAATGATGGAACATCAATTCTCTTAATATTTCCGTACGTCAATCCTGGTCATATCAATTTTAACACACTTCATCATCCATAGTAAGTCATACTCATCAGTTTACCATTTATGAACATAAGGCTTCAACATGGTTATAAAGTTAAGAGAGCGAATTTGGACGATAAGCATTAATTTGAATAGTAATCGTGAGCTAGTTGGCAAATCAAGTTTATCTAGAGGAAGAAATTACCCAATTTCAGGTGGAGGGAGGCTATCTATATGGTAATTGGATATTGGTTCAATAAATTAGCATACTGTTATAACAGCAAATTCCACGTACAAAAGATGTTTTTGGTCCTTATCCAGCAAATAAAAAAACTCCCCCCTCGATTGCTCATCATCGGATTGGGAATAAGGGGGACACAAATAGGCAATAGGTCTTAACGACATGAGAATATCACCAAATGAATATAGCGGAAATGCAAGCTACATAAGTCTATTTTTTGCAACTTTTAGTTGTTTCTCTCAGTATTAGCCAATGGACTTGCATGGGCATCAGCTATACTGTTTTACCCGAACAATTTTAGAAGACAGTCATTCGCAATTGCAAAATTAAATGTTTGTTAGAACCTACAGATTCAAAACCATGAATGACCATCATAATGCCTCCACCAGTAGTAATAGCTAGCATAAATGTGCGCTACTTTTAGAATTTCTCCGCGGAGTCACAAATTTTGTGAAGTTATCTTGCACCCTGTTTTTTGCAAGCCCTATTGGCTTGCAAAAAAAATTATTCATGTTTATGCGCCTTTCGGAAGTAGAGAGATGCAAGCATCGGCGTAATAAATTGATGACGTTTTATGTTTGGCAAACTTTTTTAATGGCTGAAGCGCTGCAATTCATTCAAGGGAAAAAAATTGATGGGCTGAAGTCTTCCTGTAAAAGATGGCATTGAAACAGGAAGGAAGGAAGGAAGTCTATGATTACAGTCGGAAATACAACGTACAGTTGAGCTAGGATGTTATACGTCGCAGCATTAGCAACAATCTTATGGCCTCTGCATTCAAATACAACCAGAGTAATAATATGGTAAAACTATAATAATGGCATGGGCTTCCATTTCACATCTCATGAAAGAACAGGCATAAAAATCAAGTAAAATGATAATATTTATAAAAGGAGCGAGGAAAAACATCCGAAACATTTGTGGGAATGCTTTTGGCTAGGTAATTGATGCCGCAGTGTTAAAAGTTGCCATTAAATGCATCATCGGTCTATTCGCGAGGCTTTTGGACCGCGGCAAGAACAACTGCTTATTAACGCGCATAATTGTTATTACAGCTATAGTCTCCATTCTGCATTTAAAAGTTCGAGTCAAAGCATAATTCGTAGCTAAAGTGCCAAAATGCAAGACTAAAACAGTTTTTAGTAGCATGGCGAATGGTGATAAATCCTCTTTTTTTGGAGCGAATTCGATAACACGACTAGCTATATAATCAAAAAAGCAGGAATGCATTCATATTTAAAGAATATTTCGAATCATATTGATGGATGCATATAATCATTTGCATTACTGCTGGAACGAACTTTCCGTATAATGATTATGAAAGGCTACTGGGTAGTGCCCTTATACATGTACCATATGTACCTTTACACGATAGACAGTTCCCGCAATGGATACGGTTTTTGGTCGGAGAAGGTATTGAAGAAGTACTCAGGATGCTGCAATCTACAGGAAACAACTTGAGATGGAAAGACACAATAAGGAAATGCGCCTTCGCGTTTGATAAGTTTGCATACAAGTTTCAATTAAACTTGCTCATTTATTGCCCTTAATTAGACATTCCCAAGTTAGTAGCACGTTTCAGTTTTATCCTGTTGGATATTTTCCATGTGATGGAGTGAAGTAATGAAACTCCATTGCCAAATTACGACTCTACTTTTTACTTCCAATATAACAATTTCCTCAAATTGATTAATCCAACTGATTTCTGTTTGCGCGTTCAAACATATCCTCAAAGCACTCCTCCCGTCATAAAATTTCAATTTTCACATCAAAACAGTAGGATACGTGCAAAAATTGAACAAAAGTGGCAAATGATACCTGCAAATGATAACTACCAATTCAAAAAAAAATTCTCTATATATATATATATCCAGAATGCTGATGCTTGAACAAGTGCTCTTTTCCAGAAAAAAAAAAAATGCGAACCTTTTTCCGCCCAAAATGTCAACTGCGACTGTAGTGGTCTGACATTATACAACTGGTTGGCGGGTTGGGTTGGATGGCTTTTGTAAGTCAGCATGAGGAATGCCGAATTTTGCGGAATATGACAATTGATTTTCATTTGGTATGCAAGAACATGTATCCAGCTTAATACGTTTGCTGAATTTCAGGATCACAAATTGGAGCGGCCTAAGTTACGAGCCCTTATTTGAAAGGAATAATCAATAGAATGTTAAGGCCTTACATGATAACCAAGAATTTATGGATTCTTTTGCCCCCTTTTTTTTTCTTGCGTCGGCTACGAAATTTAATCAATAAATTTGACCACTGAATTGCAAATGTGTGTCAAAACATGTACACGAGTGCTCCATATTTCAGACCTTGTGGATGGGCATCATTGATTCGAACGGATTAACATCCGCCGTCGCTTTTACTTACATTGTAACATGTGCAGATATACATGCAGTCTATAGTGTTGCTCAAAATATGTTACGTTAGCTCAATGGACACATGAATATATTTAGTTAAAAACAAATGTAGAAAGGTTAAGGAAGGGTTTTTAAATAAAATCATACAACATACAGTACTACAACAAGTTTTCTTTGAAACAAATTTAGGAAGATAAGCAGCGGCTCGGAAATTAGGCAATAGACTAATTTAATCCCAATCAAAAGCCACCTCACTATATTTATTACCTGTAGTTCTTCCTTACACCTCCTTTCTTCGTCCAAATTCATCCTCTTTTCGTGTTTCTTGAAATATTTTCTTTTGGCTGCCTGAAGATTGAACCACGTGTAAGAGAAGGACTTCACGTGAGGCAACAAGGCCTCAATGAATGGATGAAATTCATCCTAGAAGGAAAGAAAAATACATCAGAACTCCCCTTCGCAATTTTAAACATAAATACGCGTTATAAGAAGTTATGTACTGCGGTATAGTTGAGCAAGTCATAAATTTATAGCACAGCGTACCAAGGTTATTTATACTGCATACCTTTTTCATGACCCCTTACATGTGTATCGAACCTTTAGTTCAAGAATCAGGGATGAAGTTTGGAATGAATTGTAATTTGTGCATAATACAGTATGATAATAAGAAAAAAATGTGAATGGAAAAGTAGCAAAAAATCACGTTTGGTCAAATATCTATCAATTTTTGAATAGGTCCCAATGTCAATTAAGCTGTGCATGTTCGTTACGAAAATAATTAAAAATTTATTTAAAATTTGACCAAGAGAGCTCGCAAATGTTCACCGGCCTATACATGTATATTAATTTTATACCCTCAACATGACGTCTGTCCCATTACACATCAATGGTCAACAATTTTGCGTGATCCCCCTCCTTTTTTCTTAAGCTGTTGACATCCCGAAATAATAAAATGGAAACGTTTTTATGGCAAAAATTTGCGTTTTCTATTTTTTCCTGTCCTATCCCCCTTTAGAGAATGGCCACATTACGCCCATGGAGTTTGGTCCACGTTGAATTGCAAAGGCACATGCGGACGCTTATGAGATGTGCTACCATTTAAGGCGATTGCTTTCTTCGACGACATACTAGTACTTTATGTTCGGATATGAAAAATTGAGGGGCCCAGTCACAGACAAATTATGCTTTCCATCGTATATCCATAAACCATTTTCATATGTAGTGCATTTTTTTCTCCCTATACTGCTATGAAACGTTAAAATGCATTTCGAAAAAACACGGACAATTTTGTTTTCTACATAGTAGCTTACATGTTCAAATACTTTGTGCATGAACCACTAAATAAATTTTCCTTAGATCAGTCCTCTGACCTAGAGACGATCTTTTATTAGAATCAAGAAGGTAGAAATGCCATTTTTTCCATCTCATTCATGATCTTGGCCTGATGGCGTCATTTATACTGACCAATTCTCAGAAATATCAAGCGTATTAAAAGTTTTTGAAACATTGGTATAAACATTTCATGAATCATTTAAAATCAGCTTTTCTAATGATACCGTAGGAATTAAAAATGTTATGCAGCAAAAATTAGGCGTGGATATAGTAAATTGGCTTTCCTATATCATCTTGTCATCTATTTTTGAGAACTCCACGATACCTGCAACGACACACTTAGAAAGCAAATCTTGATATAAATAACTAACAACTTTCTGCACTTTCATATACAGAACTAAGATTGCATCACAGTATACAATGTACTGTATCAGCAAGGTGTCCGAGTGGTTGGCATTCTCGCCTCGCATTCGGTAGACACGGGTTCGATTCCAGTGTCGGCTATCCTTGATTGTAGTTTTCCATGGTTTCCCACAATCTCTCCAGGCGAATGCTGGGATTATTCCTACAATAAATCGGCTATGACCGTCTTCTTTTCCCATCCCATCCTTCTCGTTAAGGTTCCGAATACTGGAAATTAATTTCATTCTGATGTTGGAATCCATCATGACCAGACTGCTTAGTCCGACTTAATTTGCATAATGATCCCCCCTTCCAAATGGTACTATGTAATGACTGTAGGGACTTGAATTGCGTCGGCACCTTTGATATTCTGGTGGCCAAAACACCGCAGCGCCGCCTTGCTGTTCGTCAGTAGAAACTCGCCCTCAGCCACGCACTTCGCTTATAAACGAATCTTAGTCAATGTGTCACACGCCTGATATTGAGTAAATATGCCCACAGGGTAGCACACTATAGTATTCATTGGCTCAGTATATAACGTATCAATGTGGCTATTTGGTCTTTAATTAATGGATTGCTATATGGGCGTGGCTTCATTTTAATAGTAATGACAGAATTCAGGTGGCGCTGCCAACGCAAAACCACCTAAAACGAGCGTCGAATGAGCATACTGGTATTACGTACACTGACTGTACATAGAAAAAATGCAAAACGGACCGTGAAACGAAGCCACGTTCCAATTTCGTTCTATTGCATGCATCTTTGCCATATTTAACGAAAAGTATTTTAAAACGTTTTTATATCGAGAAAAACATTGTTCATGTAAATTTATGGCGGATAAGCGGGCTGAGGTTTCTTCAGTTTTAATGCCTTCGCATTTATGCAGCCTATACACATTTGGAATGTGCAAGGTTATTTGCACTGTCCACAGTGTGATAAAATTGTCAACATACTCGAAACAAGTCATGATTTATTTACGCCTGTGTTCAGCAACGTGTTATTTGGCGCTATTCACAACGTGGTGCAAAATTACGCTGTGATGAGTGCGTGGCATTTGCAATCGCAACTACATTATAGATTTGCCCATTTCTGTTTCCTAGATGAGATTTTTTTTTGTCGTAAATTCAGACTTGACGCCATATCACGCGCAACTGAATTTAGGTCTCGTCATATGCTGCCTTCCCATCGTTCATTATTAAAAACCACTTCCGTCCCAACTCTAATCCCAGATTTGAGCACATTAAGCCAATATTATAAAACACCGTAAATATCTTAATTGCTGTGGAGTTTCATCTAGTTTGGATGCTTACATATAAAGAGGTCATTGAAAGAGACTGTCTTAGTGAATTGCATTCTGGTATATCTACTGCACACAAAGGTGAAGAGTATACGAAGACCCCAAAATCTATGTTTGATAAATTAAAATCAGCAGAAATCGTTAGTTGAGGACGTTGCATCTCGTACTCGGAAAATACCATCGTTGCATGTACTGTACAAAATGCACAAAGGTGGCGCTGTCAGTAAAGCTGTCAGCATCACCTAGCGGTCGGCCATAATTGCCCAGCTTATTGAGCAGGGCAAAATATGAGCTAGCAATATTTACTTCCCCATATATAAATTACCTTACCTCATACACGGCACATAATTATTTATATATTAATTGGGCAATAAAGTGTTTAAAGTAAAATTGACGCGCGTATAAACGACAATCGGGGAAAATCGACGCTGAAAATGATACTGGAAAAACGTGTCAGTTTCCCCCTTCTTCCACCCCCACCATTTTCGCTGCTTGAAGCCAAGTTCGTGATGTCATTCGGACAAAACACCCAATTAATTCGATACACGTTGTAGGACAATTAAATTGGGGAAAAAAGGATTTATATTATAACAGAATAGTAATCAGATATTGTTCCTGATCTTATCTCAAACGGATTGAACAAAGGACGGAATAGAGTATAGATCTATGACAAAACAATTATAAGGAAGAGAAATGTCCACTGTCACGGCACTCAAATTTTCGATCGGTATTGGTATTTCCCTCCTCCATAAAATGTTATTGTTTTAGTTCCAGACAATTATATCTTGGACCATTAATTGTGATACTATATCAAGCGTGCATGGATATCTGATATTAACCCTAGCGCAAAAAAGGTTTGAAATAACCAGTGGAAAATTGCCGTAAACAATAATAACGAATTCAAAATTGCAGTAAACAATACTAAGAAATTGCGGCATTTGCTGTCTAATGACTTGCATTATTATACCTAGACATAAAATGCATGCAAAGAATCGTACGGAATTGTCTAAAATTCTACAAAAAAAATTGACCAGGATCTTCTAAAACTCTGAAATCGGCCGGAATTTTATAAACTTCTACAACAAAAAACGGCTATAAGATATGTCTGATCTGCATGGGGAAACAAAATGATTAAATAATTCAATCTATGACATACTATTCCAATTTCAAGAATATTAGATGAAGTCAAAAATATCCAACTCACGACCTACGTTTCTCTTGAGATCTTACGTCGATGAAACTAATCGTTTGAGGAAAATCAAAGTTTCCACCGACTCTTTATTTTCGAGGGTAATTTTGGATAAAATCTATGTTGACATGTGTTTTTTAATTATACACGGACATAATGATGCTATAGAGATGTCACTATTTGCTGCATGTATAATGACATTAGATTAGGCAAAGAATGTGCCCTAACAGATTCATTCCTGAAAATTATCAAATAAAACTGGTAGTTTTTGAAATCAGAAATATCTCATAGTCGTAGAGGAAATTGCCAACAATAAATTTAATTTAGAAAAGATCTGAAGAACAGAATAAATGTATGCTAAACATCTTGGAGACAAATAACGCAACTTGATAAATTGATTAAACAATTAAAGCTTGAAGCATAAAGTAAATTATTACTATAATTAATTCTAAAAATTCTCGAACACTTAATTTCACAAACAAATTGTTTGAAAAATGCATTTATTACCGCAAGCTAAGAATGAATATGGGTGGGAGCACATTGAGACTTTTAAATTAAGAAATTTACTTACCGACCACTGGCGCCACCCA